>OOFJ01141167.1:0-10000 GCA_900323375.1 Benthosema glaciale
CACCGACCCCGAGCTGCCCGATGCCACTGAAAAGGCCAAGAAGATAAAAAACCTCAAAAAGAAGCTGCGACAAGTGGAGGAGCTACAGCAGAAAATGGACTCTGGGGAAATCAAGCAGCCGACCAAGGATCAGTTGGAAAAGTTGGGGCGCGCCGACGCCTTACTGGAGGAACTGAGGGAGCTGGAGGCGGAGTCTTGAAACGGACAAATGGTTGAAAACATTAACTAAAAAACACAGAATAATAACAGACTTTGAGATCTTGGCGTCTTTTGGAACATGTGGTGTCTGTTTGAGGTATCTTGTCCCCGCTACTCAACATGAACCCTGCCTGAACACACTACTACACAGTAAAATCCTCTGTGCTAATTTGTCCATTTGTAACTCTTGAGAGTGCACTCGGTGTTAAATTAACACAGTTGTTTTGTCCAGCAGTGGTTGACAACCTGCTGGTATGAACATCTAGGCAGGCGAGAGCTTTAGGAGTCCTGCTCATGTGTTTGGATTGGCCACATACTCCTCCTTGTTATTCATCCATAGTTACGGTTTATTTTAAAACCACTTCTTATTGTATTGTTTATTTTCTTACTTCGTTTTTGAACGTTTAAAAAAACTAAAACAAAGGAATATTAATGCCGCCTGTATTGCTGTTTTGAATTGGTTGGTTGGTTGGTTGAAAGAGGAGCTGTCAGTCATTGTCATTTAGGGCTGGACAATATATTGATATTACCGTATATCGATATCATTATATGAGACTAGATATCCCCTGGTTTTAATCGCATAGTCCTGTTTTATAATATTGAAAACCCCAAAATTCTAAACGGCCAAAAAAGGCAAATCTACAAGCTTTGAGCTTGTAGACGCGTTGAGCTTGTAGATCAGCTATTTGTGCTATTTGGTCAAAACTATTAGATTTGATCCATATCCACCCAGCCCTAATGTCCAGCTATTAGAAAGATATTCGTATTGCACCTAGAGTGAATTTCTGTGACAAATACCTGCTGTTACTGGCGACACTGCCGCATCTCTGCAGCAACATCTCCTGTTAAATTCTGATGTACTGTAACTGACTAAACAGGATTTCTCACAAATGTACTTGACCTACGTGCTTTTTACAATGATCAACACAGTAAACTCCTCAGTGTTAATTTAACTCTGCAACCAAATGGAGTGTCCATTTGGTTAAATTTGTACCAGGGTTTTCGCTAGGAATTTTCCTGGCCAGCCAACGTGACGACAACATGTTATTAATATTTATAATTTAACTCAGACAAACAAACATGGTGTTTGTTTGTTTAACTGAGTGACCTCCATCCAAATAGCCTAATAATAATAATTGTAGCTATTAATAATTATATTGTGGAGCATGACAGCCGGCCAATGCGGCCGGTGATCATTTTATTTATTGGTCACAAACGGGATACAAATGGATAAATTAAAACTGAGGTAAATTCTAGTGGCTATGGCATAATAAAAATGAAAGTCTTAGGAATTCCAGTGTTTCATGGATGGTCAAGTAGGGGTAAAATGATGAATTTATTAATTGGTTACTCGAAGGACACAAAATTAATAAAACACAATTTTAGTCATTAAATGATGGGTTTCGTTGTGTCATGTAAATGATTTCAATATGTGCTATTTATAACTGTGAATATGTTCCTTCCACATTGACATGAAATGTTAGGGTTTTTTTTTTACTTCTGGGTAAACGGTATTAAGCAATTTCATTTTTCTTTTGGTGATTGGAAAACTTGTGATGTACATTGCCATACTTTTGTACTTTATTACCTTCAATGTCAGTGTATGGTCTAAAGTCATCAATTACATTAATTGGAAAAATGTAAACGATTAAACTATTTTGAAAATAATTCTTAGTTGCAGCCATAAATGAAAGGTGCATATACTTACTTACATGCATAGATACTAAAAAAATCTCTTCACCTCCAAACCCTTTGAATCATTAACAGAATAAATAGACCAGGATCCCTTCCCTGCATGGTCCAAAGCTGAAGAATGTACCAGAAATGAATTATAATTTACCAGACTTATGGCACTTACCATAAAATATTGGCATACTCAGGTTGAGGTCACTGTAATTGTAATTAAACTCTTCTTTTCCAGCACTTTCTCCCCAACTGTCTCAATTTATTTGCTATTGAAATAGTGCTTGTGGTGGAATTTATACTATATATATATAAAACATATTATATAGCAAACTTTAGCAGATGCGCTTTATAATTCTCCGCTAGGCCAAAGGCGTAGCCCCGCTACACCCGTCCGTGTGTCTGTCCATTTTCCCGCCTGTCTGATGTGCGCAGCTAATCTCTGGTACCATTGGACCGATCAGTGTGAAACTGCATACAGTATACTCCCTGGAGGTCAGGGAATAACATCTGTTTTGACAGGGTTAAAAGTCTGCTCTGCAGGACAGTCAAGTTCTTCCTTACTGATTAAATTAACTGACAAACTAAATGATTTTTCTATGATGGGTTGGGTGGGGATTCTAAACTCTTGCCACAAAACTGGAAGCTCACAAGAATGTCTGGAATGTCATTGTATCTTTAGCATTAAGTGTTCCATTCACTGGAACACTAATAAGAAACACAAATGCCTCATGTACTGTTTTAAAATGCTGATCTACAAGCTTGAGCTAGTTTACCGGTATCTGCTATTTTCAATCGATGCACCAGCACATAACTAGTCCTGTTCTAAAGCACTTGTAAATACTACTTTCAGCAAAGTCATTTTGTGTGGGGGGGGGGGTTGCCTAGTAGTAGACCCCTATAGCCTATAGCGGACTCCAGTCAATGAAGTACAATTATGGGTCATGTAGTCTGTATTGTATCAACATTTTACTGTTTTGAGTTCACACAAATGAAGAGTCTCTTCCTTCCCGTCTGTCGTCTCACTTTACACATTTACCCGCAATATACACTGACATAAAATAGGCAGGTTTAACTTTGCACGCAATACACTGACAACATGATAGGAGGGGCCCTCTGCCCACATACAGGAGACAAACAATTTGTAGCAATAGTTGCATTGTTTTTCATGAACAAGATCCTAGTTCATACACACTGTAATTTACTCTAGTCTTAGAGGACGTGTGGCCAGTTGTTTTGCTCAAGGAATACTTGCAATAACCATAAATTCATACCCACGGTTGTAAATATTTTCATTGAGAAATATGTTTTGGGGATCTTTGACAGACAAGAATCCTCACTGTGTGTTAACAGACAACTATTGAGAAACAACTTCAGGCTTAATCACTGCAGATAACAGGTAAATTTGTACACTCAGTGAAAATAATTCAATCAGGATTTCACTGTGTTCTGTCAATGTCTATATATAATATATTGAAGTGGTAACCGGAAGGCTCACCCCAGAACACACTTGCCCCAATTATTTACTGAAGATAAGATTAGAAATAAGTTTAGGGTTACGTTTTACTGAGGTTTAGTTTAGGAATAGGGTTAAGATTTGGGACCATTTTAAGGTTGGTTCGGTTTAGGCATAGTTTACTGAGGTTACGTTTAGGAATAACAGAGTAGAGACCATTCCAAGGTCTGCAGATTTGCACCCAGGGCCATATGTTTTGTGTTCTATTGAGTCATTACTTCAGGAAAGAACAGTAACACATGGAACAAATGCATCAAACTAGAAACATTTCTCACAAACCAGTTGTCAAGGTTCAATTGACGAATGAAATAACTACTTTAAACCTATAAAGTATACAACAAACCACTTTGTTAAGCCTATAGACTCTCTTCTTTTTGGCCTTGTCACAAAGAGGTAGTGGTGATGGGAGGAGTGTATATAGGTACCAAGTCAGTCAAAACTGTGGGGAAAAAAAGAAGACGCAAAAACCCAACAACTTAATTGAATGGGAGGTAAAGTGTCAACTTCTCTGCATGGCAGACGTGTCAACACTATTAGGTTAGGGTCAGGCATAGTCTATTGTGACGCTAGGTTTAAGCTTAAGCATAGTTTTTGTGAAGTTAAAGGTTAGGGTTTGGGCGAGTCCCCCAACTACACAGCTATAGGCTTCAACAGACCATGGCACCCCCCATAATAGCATTCCTGTACAAACATAACATACATTTCATTATGAATGTGTACTGATCAACTTAAGGATATGGGAAATCTGCTCTGTGGAAACCCTCTGCTACACTAAATGTCTTTGCAGGGAACATATTTTTCAAATTTGGCCAAATGTTCACCAAAGAATACCGGTAGGTATGGTAGTTTCAAGTGGTTACATTTATTTTTAAACAGTTCACTATTACGTGTCATGCGGAGGAGACCATGCATTTGAAGTCTTTGGTGAAAAAAATTAAATGAAAAAACAGAAACACTTCTTAAAATTGGTAATACACAAGAGGTATATTTCTGAATGTTAGTCGGTGCACAGAAGGCGTTCCTCTCCTGACAGTCTAAATTTATGTTCTGGTCTCATGCAACTGTATAGTACAATGCATTCCTTCTGGTTCTATTGTGTGGTTTAGGTGCTTAGCAATGGTGATGGTATAAGAACTGGATGAGGACATGTACTGTAGGAACTAATGTGGAGGACATGGACCTGGATGGATGACCCACGATTTTACAGACCTCTCAGTGTGTGTTTAACTGAGACAAAGGCTTCTAAATAATGGAAAGATATCAGCATCCCAGAATGGAATATAAAATGAAATATGTGATGCTTCTTGTATTGGTGACAACAGCACCATCTGCTGCCTTGAGCAGAGAAGAAATCACAGAAGCATTGGTAAGTAATAGAAAATGCTTTGCCTCACAACATCTGAAAACATTATGATACTGAAATCTTGAAAAATTGCTTAATTGCATTGGTTAACAATGACATTGGGAGTCAATTGAGTCATGTTGTTTTTGTCTTACATTGTTTCTAAATGTGGGTATTGTTTGGAACAAAAGGGAAAACTTGGTTTCTAATAGATTTGCAAGCAAAATTGGGACAGGAAGCTGTCATTAGTTAGTGACCAGTAAAATAGCTTTATACATTTACCAGCATGACTTTTGAATATTCCCTGTAGGTCTATTTGAGAAGTTATGGCTACCTACATATTCCACTGGACAAGAACCAAAAGATTCCCCGTGAGGACATAGAAGCAGCCCTGAGGTACCTATCTACTATATTTTATTACTTTTCTATACTATATTCACTGTTAGGTATAAGACTGTCTTGTTATTATGATGTTCATCCTTTGTCTAGCTTATGTTATGTTCTAACAATCTGAATAATGCACAGTATAAAACATGACATATAATGTTTTGAGTGCAATTTATCTTATCTTGGTAATTGGTAATTGGTATATGTGCTCTTAACACTCCTTTGTCCACTAGAGAACTAGAGCACTGACCTGAGTGAGTGTTAAAACACCTTTAACCTGGCGACTGCGTCCCTATTTTCATTCATTGTGCCACAATGTTCTGAAAAAATGACACAATTTCATTATGTGCTGCAAGCTTGTCAATTGGCTATTTTCACTGTCGGCCTATTTGTCATAGTACAATGTACCTGTATGTTAAGCAGAAACCAAATTTCAATGCTTTATATGTTTTATGTTTTTTTTCTTTCTTTTTTTAACAGCCTACTTTGTCATACAAGATTATTAAAATAGATGATCTATAAGCTCATGACGCATTGTGAGCTTATAGATCAGCTATTTTCACCATTTCTGAAAATATTTGTTCCACATCCCCTGAAAAGTTATAGTTTTGGTTAGACATGCAAGGTGTATTATGTTTTTGCACATAATCTTCTAGATTGTGATGCCAGAATTAATTGTCATATTTGATTTGATCAACACTTCTATATCTAAACATCCTTCTTAATGTATCTCTCAGAATCCTTCAGAAAGTCAATGACCTTCCCATATCAGGAAGGCTGAATGAAGCCACTCTGACAGTGATGAGAAAGCCTCGCTGTGGTATTGAGGACTCTTTCAACAACAAATCCCTCAGATATAGTATGATGGGTGGGTATTTACGCAGAACATTTTCTTTTAATGAAGTGGTTTTCAACCAGTGGTCCCGGGACCACCAGTGGTCCTTGAGGGTGTTCCAGGTGGTCCCCAGCTAAATGATGAATGATGGAGAGTTGGTGGTCCAAATTTGGTTTCATTTTACGCTCTTAAGACATAAAGATCTATAAGGGTTAAATTACTGTTAAACATCTGTATTACTTCATTTACAAGAAGTCGACAGAATTAGAGAATGTAGAGTAATTGATTTTGATCGTTTGTCGTTTGCCTATATCTCCTATGGTTCCAGCAGCATGGAATTGTGGACAAAATCTTATCCAACAATAAAAAAATATTCTTTAATTTTGGGTCTGAGAGGCTAAATCTCATCCAATGGTGGTCCGTGGCTCAAATGCTGATAATAAATAATGGGCCTTGTAATGAAAAGTGTTGAAAACCACTGTTTGAATGAATCATGATTGTGAATCGTGATACGTGTCTTTAGACAGAGCTCTTCACCGTATAGGTACAAACGCTGCACGCACCATATTGAGATTTTATGTGACACGATTTAACAGGCCACTGGCGTAAGAAGACGCTGACCTTCCGCATCTATAATTACACACCTGATTTGGGACAGGCAAAGACCCGCCTGGCCATCCTGACTGCTTTTAGGTACTGGAGTGACGTGTCGCCACTCAGGTTCCAGGAGGTGCATCGCGGAATGGCAGACATCAAAATCTCCTTTCATAGAAAAGATAAAACATGTCCGGTGCCTTTTGATGGACAAGGTAGGAGCTTTGTTGTTGTTGTTGATCGTCAATGTTGCAGCTGGTAAAGATAGAAATTATTTTAACGACTTATACTATACGGCTGGGTATCAAACACCTATCACAAGTTATTACGGTAGTTGATTTGTAATTTGTATTAATCAAAATCAGTCAGTAGCAACTAATACCCTCAAATAAATATAGTGGAGTAAAAAGTACAATATTACGGTGTAGTAACTACAGCACTTTAGTAAAAGTACTGTAAGTAATTATTACACATTATACCTCTGCTTAACAGAATATCTCAATGTTTCTGTGCTGTGATGGGAGATCATAGTTGTTTAAAGGGATTGTGACATTAAAAAAAAGTTTTTGTAATTTTTCTTCATTTCTTTAGGTTTTCTGAGCTCAATTGCACCCAAAAAAACTGAACTTTTCACATTCAGTAGTTTTTCTGTGGTCTGGATTTTTCTGGCTCAAACACGTGGTGTCATATTCCGGCCCTTTGTGATGTCACAAGGTGCAAATACCATATATGTCAATGGGATTTGCCAGCAGATGTCACTGTTTTCACTGTTTTACCGTTTTCATTGTAGCTCAAAAGCCTTTCCAAACCCTAGAGAAAACTTCAGACCACAGAAAATCCACTGAATGTTCAAAGTTCAGGTTTTCTGGGTGTAATTGAGATCATAAAACCTAAAAGAAAAACAAAAAATAAAAATAAATGAAAATTAATGTCACAAAACCTTTAATGATTAGGACAGGTGGGGTTTGTTTTCTTAGGATTAGGATATGTGGTGAGAGTTTATGATTAGACTGTGTGATAATAGTTGTCTTAAAGGAGGTGTGTTATTGTCTCATCATTAGGACATGTCCTGGCCCACGCTGAGTCCCCTCAGTCCGGCATCGTACATTTTGATGAAGATGAACTGTGGACAGAAGGGAGGGATTATGGCTCCAACCTGAGAATCGTAGCCGCCCATGAGATTGGCCACGCTTTGGGTCTGGGCCACTCACAGCTCTACGGCGCCCTGATGGCGCCCGTTTACATGGGATACCGTTCCAACTTCAGGCTCCATCCAGATGACATACGAGGCATCCAGGCTTTATATGGTAACATCACAATATGGTAATAAAGACCACAGTTCTTCTGTTTGGAGTAATACTCTATCTGTGTAGGCTAATCTGCATGAAACGTTCCCCTACTTTCTATGTCTGCTCTCTTTTAGGAAAACCAGCCAAAACTCCCCCATCCAGAAATCTAAGCCCACCCGTGGCTGTCAGACCCCCAGTACCCTGCAGGGCTGCTATGGATGCAATTATGCTTGGTACAGTCAAATAAAAATTATGTGCATTGATCATCCATACAATGTCCTCGAACGTTGGACATTGCTGACACGTTTTTCAGTATTATGTGAAATCCTCAGTGTTCATTTAACTCTGAAGTACGTATACAAATGAAATAAGCATCAAGCCTATCATCTGTCCAAGTCCAAACAATATCAAAATAACATTTTTAACATGTGTGGGCAAACAGATCCCTATACTGTTATGTTTAAGTAGCTATCCAACATACATCTGCATTACATCTAGCCTCTATCAAAATATGGACAACAAGCAATGACACAAGGACTGAGGAATACTAGGGGGTAAGATGGAGTCTGAAGACGTGCATTCTTCTTACAGTATTTCTTTGCCCTACAGGTCCACAGCATAACACATACGTCTTCAGTGGTCAGCATGTGTGGACAGTGACTGACAGAGGTACCAGCAGCCCTGTTCCCATCCACGCTCTGTGGAAACATCTTCCTGGAAACATCAATGCAGCCGTTCATTCCCAGAGAACGGGCAAATCCTACTTCCTGAAAGGTACGTTGATATTCCCTGACTCTGACCTTCATGTACCGGTATATTTGATATCTGCTGCTATTGTATTTGTTTGAACAAAAGAATGCCCAACTTTGCCACAGACTTTATTTTGTGATACTACTGTTAGTTTTACTTGTGGTCGTGGAACCACAATTTGTCGGAATATTGCACAAAACAATTCACCCACTCTTTGGGGTATACTTGCAATGTGACAATAATAAACCAGACCAATTACTCTTTAACATTGAAATGTGCTGACTGGTTTTGCAATACAGATTGCAATGTAGTGCAGTAAACATAATTGTTTACTGCATTACATTGTCCCCTGTTAAACCCACTGTATGTGTGTTGAACAGAGAACATGTGTGTGTCTTTAACAGGAGACAAGGTGTGGAGATACACAGGCTTCAAACTAGACTACAGTTTCCCCAAACTCCTGAAAAGTATTCCTGCTAATATCGATTCAGCCCTATACTCCAGCAAGAACAAAAAATTGATCTTTATCAAAGTATGTCATGAAAATAGCAGTTGTTTTCAACTAGAACCCTATGTGCTATTTGCTGTTTTTTGCAATGGGAGGTTTACTCACTTCATCTGTGCCTATTTCAGGGCAGTGGATACTGGCAGTGGGATGAACTTGGACCGACAGACTTCAGCGTCTATCCGAAACACACTGGGCAGCTGTTCCATAGCATACCCAGCAGTCCAGATGCTGCAGTCACGTGGACAAATGGCCATATATACATATTCAAAGGTAGCCAGTACTGGCGTGTAAACAAAAACCATCAAACAGTGGAGAAAGCCTCCCCTCTCACACACTGGATGCAATGTGATAACTAGGCCACTAGAGGCCGCTTCAGGCCCATGATCAGCCTAACAATTTATGCCACACAGGAGGGCATTTAGGGAAGAACAGGGTAAGATTTACTTAAGTTGTGCTGGAAGTGAGGCAAAATGAGATAGCAGTAAAATCTAATGCTCTACCCTTATTTCAGGATATCTTATAGCAATTTAAATTTAAGCATCTATGACAAAGGGCCATAAAAAATACCGAAAACAGTGCATGATCCTGTGTCTGGTTAGTGGTATTAAAGTTACCCCACATCGACAATGTTAGACAAAATTGGCTACAATAATAGAACTACTTCAGACAATTTAATGATATACATTTATGATATACATTTAGACTTGTGTAAATTTGCTTTGATATAAGACATACACGTCCCTGATGTGTCGAAATCTTACTTTGACCTGCAAAAAAACATTTGTGTGCGTGTGTGCGTGTACATGCGCATGTGTGTGCATGTGTAAAAGAATGATTTCCACTTTCCCCATGTGCTTCCCAATTTCACAGACAAGTGTAAATGATGGATGTTTTCTAG
>OOFJ01141167.1:12500-14163 GCA_900323375.1 Benthosema glaciale
CACAAGCAACATAAAGTGTAAGATAACAGAGTAACTAAAGAAAGAGTTGTGTGTGTGCATATAGGCATAATAATCAGGTCATCTGCTGAAATGTATCGTATATATTTTACAATTTAATATTAGCTACTGACCGGAGCCAGGACGTCACCAGCGTAGCGTTTGAGGAGTGGTGGCCTGCGGCGGCGCTGTGTTTCACCTCGTCTCCTTCTGGAGGGGGCGTAGCTGTACTCCGGTGTCTCATCTTTCTGCTTCTGTTTCTTGTGAGAACCTGAGGAGAGATCCAACAAACAAACATGTACATGATTATGTAACCTCAGGGAATACATTTCATTTAAAGCAAGACGGGACTTAATCATGTTGAATAAAATGTTATTTGGGTATAGTAGTGGTATGCTATAACTAGTAGGAATACATCTGCACTGCAGTCGTTGGAGGTGGTCTCCCTACTCTTCCATAGTGACATTTAGACCTTGGTGTCAGGGTAGTACACCAATGTCAACCTTACTGACCAGTGGTCAATAAGGTAAGGTTATATTTTAGCAGAGGGCACACCCTCATCATATGAGATGCCAGAGAGGGAGACATTGTAGGATGCATAAAACGTATGTATTGTAGCTTTGATGTATCTAAATTAAGAAGAAACCTTACTGTACAAGTCAGGAAAAAGTCTGGATTGCTTGGAAATCCAAATACTTGGATACGATGGATAATTAAGGCCTACCAAGAGATATCTGTGCCATTACATGTGGGCTGTAACCCAGTTCTGTTTTAACAATATAATATGTAATAAATAAATATGTGTAGGCCTAATGTACGTACTACGTAATACATAAAACATGTATTACATATACAGGTATATATACAGGCTTGGTATTTTACCAAGACATTTTGCACGAATAATTCATGCAGGATTTTAAATCTTTTCTCTGAAGAGTGCCTTGGATCTTTTCATTCTTTTGTTGAGAGCCATCTCTCATCTTTTTTCTTCTTTTTGAGGAATGCTAGCCCAGATACATCTTTGTCCACACACGTCTCATATTTGCCATTGACAATGAAAAGAGAAATTAGGTAAAATCTCCGCCGAATATGACGTAAATTTGTGGCAACAAAAAAATTAAATGCCTATGTAGACGAGCAAATCGGCTAACCAATCACACACATTCAGTTGTTCATGAGATGATGTATGATGATGTATAATGATAAGAGCACCCCTCACTTCACACGGGTGTGATTATTTTACAGTAGGTCAAACAGAAGCACGTGTTTCCCTCACCTTCTCTGTGGACCACACCGTGGGCCGTGACCTTCCACTGCACCAGCGCACCCATCACACTCAACACAGGGCAGATCCCGGTGATGGCCCAGCTGAACCAGCACAGCGGCCGCGCAGTGGGGCCAACTTGACAGAGGACGTCGTACACGTGAACGGTCAACCTAAAGTTCTCCGCCAGGTAGTCCACGCACACCATGACGGCGGTCGCCCCGAACACGGCCGTGTTCACCCTGCAGTGGCAGAAGCCCTTCACCGTGGTCGCCACGGCCGTGTTCGGGGCGACCGCCGTCATGGTGTGCGTGGACTACCTGGCGGAGAACTTTAGGTTGACCGTTCACGTGTACGACGTCCTCTGTCAAGTTGGCCCCACTGCGCGGCCGCTGTGCTGGT
>OOFJ01141168.1:0-10258 GCA_900323375.1 Benthosema glaciale
GCTGGGTTCAGTCCATTCAACCTCCTCTTGTGTGTTGGTTAGTGAGGAGCACCCTAGGAGACATTTATACTTCATTGTGCAACAGTATTGCATACTGAGAACAGCTGATATACAAGCTCACGTTGCGTCGCGGACGTGACTGTTGTGAGCTTACAGGTCTGGGTCCTCGACACCATCGCAGGACGAAGCATAAATTATACTTGATGGGCTGCAGGTGCGCGTGCATTCGTGCACAAACAGACTCTGCTGCCGTGATCATGAGCGCATCTCCTGTTGTTATGACAGCGACTGGAGGTGTGGTTCTGAGGACAACTGTTTTGAATTGCTAATATTGTTCAAACACAACAGAAACCAAGGATTATATATTTCAAGGGCGAGAGATCACAATAAAAATCCTAATCATTCTTACTCCACACTGGGAGTAAAACAGCATCTGAAAGTTTGATGGTGCATTTTTTACACATGAATGCAGTGAGAACTTTTCCATTGAATGTTATGAGAGACAGGGCTCTTCTGCAGCCACTTTGTGCACGCATAGTGGTGTTTATCAGTGTGACGTCGTCTGTTAAGGCGTCTATTAAGTCTAATGCATACCAATCGACTGTCCACCAGGACAGCCGATGTCATGTGTTTTGTTTGTTTGTTTGTTAGTTTGGCTACAAACTACAATATGCCGTCATTCAGAACTTTGGTTGGGCAGTCTCAGAAGGTGCTTGGCTGTTCTGTACCTCCGAGATATTCTGACTAATCTAAGTCAGACTGATTCATCCCACTGAGAAAGTGAATGTAAGTGAGGTACAGTACTATAGTCTTACGAGCCAACCTCCAGGCAAATGTGACCATGAAAGAAATGGCAAAACCTCTGTACCTCCCTTGATATGTTTTCCACTGAACCTGTACACCGCTACAGGCATTTCGTGCCTACATCGCATCCTGAATGCAATTGTCTGCCTTGTCTTCAACCTTTACAAACTTAACTATCATAATGATTTTTTTGCCCTGACACGCAAGGCTTACCAGAGGCAGCATTAATTGCCTCTGGTCCAGCCCTATAGATGCAAGCTTGTGTACTTGTATTGTCACAGATGACCTTCCCATTCCATAGACACATGCAAAGGACTCTATCATAAAAAAATAAAAAGTAATTCCCTCTTTCCTCTAATTAATTCCCCTTACCCCTTATTTATTTTCCCATCCATGCCCCCATCTTGACTTCGTAGTGATACACCGACACAGCCAAAGGGGGAATTCTCATTTGAATGAGCGGTACAATGTTTGCTTTCCAATGCGGGAAAGCATGTGGTTACACTAGCACCTATTGATTTTAAAATGTCTTTGAAGGAAGCTTGTCCTACATTTGCACTCTTGTGTCTCTCTGAATAATTATATCAGCTTAACACGTTGACTAAAAGAAAAGTTTACATCCTACCCTGACTTTGTTTTTTTTTGTTTTGTTTTTCAAACTCGTGTTTGGCAGCCTAGGACAGTGGTACAAAACTTGTGAAACTCGTTTTTGGTAGACAAAGTGTAGCTAATAATGGTCATTGCATGCTTGTGAAATACACATTTCTGAAATAATTAATTTAAAAATAACACAGAAGAAATGTCTCATAATTCTTCACTTCACTTTGAGTGTGGGGATATCCAGTATGAATTGGTTAAAATGTGGTTAAAATGGTGAAACCTTTCCAAACTTCTAGGAAGAGAATAAAATCTGCATTTTTCCAAACTTCAACACCTACCCATAAGCCTTGAGTAATGACTACATTTTAATGATTGAACATTATGGAAACAGTGAGCACCATAAAAGTCAGTGACATGGTGCCTGTGATAGTTTCAGTGGTTGCAGCATGACATTCAGAATTTACAAATTGGAGAGCTGAGTCACAGAAGCAGGCTGAGCTTGGCTTAGAACAGCTCTCTGTTGCATGCTGTACCACAACCTTTATGGCATGCAGACAGCCTGACTGGGCAAAGGCTGACAATTGTCACCATGGGATCATCAAGAAAAAGGTTGTCCGGGGCCATTGCATGTGAGAATGTACGTGTTCATTGACCGCAATGTGGCGTGCAGGCGAAGCTGGATCCTAGACTTTCTGACATGCCCCAGGTGGTGTGGATTGGCACCAGCATCCCCTCCACACTGACTATTAACATTGTTGAGCCCCCCCACCAGTGCTGTGCGCTCAGTCTCCCTATCACTCTGTGTGGCCACCCGCACAGCTAAAACTCCATACGACTTGCTGATGACACAGGCTCATTTAGGTACTTGAGCACTGGTATTCACCAGTGCTGGTATTCACCAGTGCTCATGTCATTACCGGTATCTAGGGCTTCATGATTATGAGAAAAATGTATAAACAGGATTATTTGTGTTAAAATTTATTTTTGGGGGATATGTGTTGTCTACCAAAGTTATTTTTGTTTTGTTTTTTTATTCTTCTTTTTTGTCTTGCTAATTTGTAGGCTACTTGTCTTGAACAGGATGTTTTGATTTACTGACCATAGTTATGCACCTATAGGGGCTGCATGCAGGGACTGACAGCTATAGTCCAGTCCAAATACAAAAATAGAAAAATAATGTTAAGGCAGGTGTTAACATGACATACATTGACAGTGACAGGTCACTTTAGGACCTAAAGTGACCTTAAATGCACTCGCCGGACACATGGCTAGAGGGCCTCTGTCTACAGCTCCACTTCCCAGGCTGAATTAGGGGCCCACACGTCCCTGCAGGGCCTGGCTGCACCCACCAGGGTGTCAAAGGTCATGTCCAACCTATAATCTCTCAAGACAGATTCAGAGCTCCACAGTTGAATCTGTCGGCAGCTCCCGTTACGTGTAGGGTTTATATTGCGTAAGTTATATTGTATTAACATACCCTACCTTGCCGATTAGACAATAAGACAAGGCAAGAATCTCTCTCTCTCTCTCTCTCTCTCTCTCTCTCTCTCTCATAGCACAAATTGCAGATCTGCTAGCTCACAAATGTCACGATGCTGTTGTGTTGCTCTGCTATTTGTCAAACAACGACATTGGACTTAAGTGGTAAAGCAAAGAAAAGATCCAGCGTTAGTAACAGAGTGCCATCCAACCTTATCATAAAGGAGACAGTGATGTATACCATAGTTATCACCTGTAATAAACCTAAGTGTGGAGTGATTAACAGCCTGTAGCAGCTGTTTATCAATTAATGAGATCACCATTATCCAGGAATGAGATATAATTTTCCTCGTTGACATAAGAAGCAGGTAATTTCTGTATAATTTGGATTGCTATTAGCAAGATTGTTGAATTGATATTGTTTAAATGTATATTGATATTTTCATATATGTTCTACTGCTTTACTATTTGTGTTATGCAAATTAGCTTAATTACTCAGTTGAATTACACTCAAGTGTCATTTTGAAAATACAATAAATCTTCAGGCAATACATTGTTCATTAGCAGTTTAAATTAGACATCTGGCATGTAAATCAAACATCCAATTACCAAACATGCATATCTAATGTAGTACATCATGGCTAAGCACATGGTGCCAGTCATGCCACTACAGCAAATGCTGTGGTGCTACTAAATAGGTATGGACCTTAACTGAAATTGACCATGACACAGTAGGGTAGGGACCCATTAAAAGGCACTACGTTTAAGTGGCATTAACTCTCTAGCACCTAGCTGAAATGCTGCAGGTTTCATTGTAGCTGTAATGACCTACCTAGATGTTTTCTTCTTTTTTCCTTTTTTTTTTTTGCTGGAGGAAGATATTTATTTGCAAGTTAAGGATTTTAAACTGTATTCATTTATCTATGAGTTCAAATGTTAATAGAAATGTGTCTCCTGCTGTTTGATGTTTATTTTAATATAAAGTTTGTGACGGCCAGAGTCACAAATTACTCTTAATTGAATAACAGGCCCTCACCACACAACGATGATTGGCACCTGGCAATCTCCCTGCCCATGCTCAGGAAATTACCACAGGTGTGTGTGGCTGAGGGGGAGTTTGTTTGCTGGCAGCAGCTCTCCAAAGATAGTGTCCAGCTCTCTTTGTATCATTATCTACCTATTTTGTTCATTAAACTGGCTCAAGTTGGAGCAAGTGAAAGAAACTAACTAAATAGTTCACTAGCTAGCTGTAAAACCAGGCCGGCAAATCGTCAAGCTCACCGCGCTGAATCCAGGGATAGTTGGAGCTGAGGAAGTGAATTATTTGCCACAGAGGAGTTCAGGATTTCATTGGATTCCCCTGTTTTGGAGTTAACCATATTCAAGACCTAAGGAACACAGGTACCCTAACTTGGAAAGTAGGCCTACTTGATTGCGAGCACGTTTTTTTTTTTTTACTTTTCCCAAACAGAAAGAGGATTTCACATTAACTCTTTTGGTTTCTTATTTTGTTTTGAAGACTCATTTTTGTTTTGGTTTTCAAAGGTTGAATCCCTATTGAACATTGGAAACATATTTTGGTTTTGGGGTTTCATATTTCAAGGGTTCTTTATTTTTTATTGAGTCCTTTTGTCCGATTTCCTTACACCACCTGGCTACACAAAAAAGAGAGGCTACACAGTATATTCTCTCTGGTAGGTGCACGCCTACCTGGCACCCCTAATAACTGAGGAAACCGTTACAAGTATTATTGTTATAGGGTTATTATCACTTTTTGCAGTGACAGAGGCCGGGTCTAGTCTAGAGATCAATGTTGAACTTAAGAGTGCGTCTTTAATAAGATTTATTATAAAGTAGCTTACTAGCAGCCTGTGACGAACCGTATCATGGTGCGGGTCTGATCGGAAAATCAAAACTCCTTTTGAAGAGACCAAATGAACTGTCGGCAAAGTCAAACACACTTTCCGCGTAGCAGCTTTTTAAAGATGACAGCAGACAAGGCTGTAAGGTATCAGGAGGTATCAAAGTCAGTGTATCCCTGTCCACCACCTCCCCTCTGGCAGTCGGGACTCCAGTCTTGCTGGGGCCAACCATTAGTGCCGACCCCCGCTTGGCGTTATCGTGATAGGCTGAAGGATAGTGAAAGAATGGGAGCTGGGTCAAGGCTGAAGCGATCCAGCGATGGGGCATCACTGAAGGAGATGTGTAGCCCTGTGGACACGCACTACATGGTATGTTTATCCCTCTAGCGTTTAGGGCTGATGGATGTGATGGATGGAGGGAGAATGAAGCGATAGGGGGAGATG
The DNA here is from genome assembly GCA_900323375.1 of Benthosema glaciale. NCBI lineage: Eukaryota > Metazoa > Chordata > Actinopteri > Myctophiformes > Myctophidae > Benthosema > Benthosema glaciale. Next base: position 5,190 of record OOFJ01141168.1, read on the forward strand.
GTCAGACTGAGGCAGATAGTGATGGAGAGAGATAGAGGGAGCGCATGGCTGAGGTCAATAGCCTTCAAGGCAACATAGATGGATGTATAGTTTCTTCTCTTTCATCAACCAAGACCAAACCAACCTAGAACGACCTAGAATACAGTAAAGCATAACAATCCCCTTATACTGTATGCCGTTATTGTCACCCGCAGGTCGCAGTTACTATGAAAACCTGCAGGAAGCTGTCACGTACTTCCTGTGTTAAAACTTCCTGTAATGCACTTCTTGCCTTCTAATGCTTGCCTGGAACGGCAAACTTGCTATTTTACACCTCCTACAGACGCTTTATGTAACCACACCATGCTACATCTTGAGTCAAAGACTGTGTTCGTGTGCACACGCGCACATTGCCATATTTACACAGTCTTTTTTTTAAGTCTGTTGTTTCCCCGCACCCTGCGGTCGCTTCTCACCCTTAAGGCATCTTACTTGTATAAATAATAACAATAAGTTCTTATATGCAGTTATGCATAAATCATAACAATCCCCACGTTCATGCATGGTTTGTAATTTCTCAAAGGGATCCACCGATATAATAATGGAAGGCATAATAATGGTTGGATTTTTGTTTTGATGTGTCTGTTTGTAAAGAGGCTCAATTGGTTTCAGAGTTGTCAGGCTTGTTTGTGACCAGCTTGTAAAACAATGGGTTATGTGGGATACAATGCATGCAAAACAAGATGTTTGGTGCCTCTGTTGGGCTGTATTCCTGAAATGTTCCAGATTTTGTATTGTATCGGCTACCTTTCTAACATCTTACAATAAATGCACTGAATCTCTGTGTGTACGTCTGGAGACTGGAATCCACATAACTCGAGAACCACCAACTTCACATTCAACACACCCACTTCACATTCAACACACCCGTTCCACACCCCCACAGGGAGTGCAGTGCCCGGCCTTGAGTCGGTCGGATACACGGTTGTCCAGAACCGTCACAAAAGGCTCTGGTCAGGCTTTGCCAGTGGATCTAATGAGCCTATAAGTCCCCACACCTGTGCAATTTCCAGGGCCAACTGATTGCTCTGGCAACCCCAGTCTTATTCCCCACACCTGCCATTTGATTACTTAGGTCACCTTCCCACCTAAAACTTCGGTAGACTCGATGCGAATGGGCGGAGAAGTAGCGATTATTGCATATTTAATCTACTGCGGTTTACCTTCATCCGCAGCAATTGGAAACGCAGCAGAGAACTTTATCAATGTGTTCAATTCATACACCATACAGTGAAATCTATGGTGTTAAAATTATGCTTCTGGAAATAGTTAGGACTCGAGGGTAAAACGTGGAAGCATGTGTGTCGTCTTGTCGCCGCGGCCGTCGTGGACTGACTGACTGAGAGGAATACGTCGCCGCGGCGAGTAGAATGCGTTTCTTTGATGCGCATCAGGATTTGAATGAGCCTTCACACCTGCGAAACGAAGCGCACTTTCCGACAATACGCAGCAGGCTTCGTTTTAATCGCAGTAAAGTTTTCTGGTCTGAAGGTGACCTTAGTCAGTCCACTTTTCACAGTCAGTTTACACTCTTCAGACATTCTCCACAGACGTTTACCACTGCAAGGACTAACACAGACAGACAGACAGACTATGACAAGGTGTGCCCGCCTGTCCGACTAATAAATAGACTTTCAGTCCCAAACTATCGGGATTGAATCACCTTACTTTTATACGCTTATCCAAATATATAGATATTTAAAGATCATGAAAGCCCAAGTTTGATCAGACAACCCTCTGTATCGTTGCTCCTAGCTGAAATCAAAACATCAACAAGGGCTTAGAAGTTTATAAATGCAGTCAGGTGTGTCTCATCACTTAACAGCCAATAATTAGACTCCACTGATGTAGTTTAAATTAGTATTTCCCAAGTGCTGTGCAGGCCTGAAAACACAATTTCCACTCTTTCATGTATAAAGTAAACAGTACAGTCACAATGATAAGCCTCCAGGGAAACAGATGCAATTGGCAAAGTATTAGTTAGGGAAAGGACACAGGGAAGAAAGAGCTGAGGGAAGAGAGCAAAGAGAAAGACAGTAGAGATAAAGTGGTACGACATGCTGAAAAGCTCACTGAAGGGGTCCTCGTCTGTAAGTGCACTTTAAAGCAGAAAAGACGTTAAAGCTTCTTAAATACATACAGTGCGTTTGCATTCATTACATAATATGACTTATGGCTGAATAATTGATTCTACTGTGTTCTGGAAATGGGGCTGCGATCATTTCTGCTTCAGATTTCAGTCTACGAAGAATAATGTCTCTCAACTTTCCCCTGCTCCGCTCACCTGTTCCACTAAGCCTCGGAACAAAGCACAGAGAGAGAGAGAGATGTATTAATACTGACCTCCTTACCCTCTTCTCAAAGCAGATAACCTTTCATATTTGATGGTTAATTTCACTCTCCCTTTGCTCTTATCTATTTCCAACAGAGAAGAGCTCTGTTGAAAAAAGTAAATAGCCTCTGGCCACTTTTCGATGAACCTGAATGAAAGAAAGAGCAGCTTCAAACTGGCTGAAAGCAGAAAGCACTTTCCTTTTTCAGGAGTAAGAACTCAGATCTGAGACATGCTGAAGATTGATTGTGAAAGAAAGTGAAAGAAAAATAACATTTCCATTCCATACTTATTTCTTAAAGGAATCGTTCCTTGTGCACACTACACAGTAGTTTTGCAGTGGAAATTTGGCCCTCCAACCTCCATTCTCTGAATTTACAATAAAACCAAATGGTCCATTTGGGTACCATCATGAAAATACAATTTAATTTAATCATTTGTTTCTTCATTCATCCATGCAGCGGGAAAAAGAGAGAGATGGAAATGTGAAGATTAAACCAAGTAAATTCATGATCAGTGTTTTCCAACCTGGGGTGCTAACTTCCTACATAATTTGTGAATCATTGAAGCACAGTATTGACAAACTTGCACCCTTTGTATGGGAATAAAGCTTGGTAAGCTTGCAGAGCATCTACTTGAGTGTGCGTGCGCTCATGCCCACACACGGGCGTGTGTGTGCGTGCGTGCGTGCGGGGGAGGGGATTTGGGGAATCAATGATCTAGATTGTGTGTGCTTAATATACCGTATACATACTAGGACTATTAATTAAAAACAAGCTTTACCTGACCTTTCACAGTTGAATGGTAATGGCTGAAACAGCTTTAGTTTCTTCACCCTGCATAGAAACCTGCTTCCCTTAAAGAACTCTGAATGACAACCCATTTTCAAATACTATTCTTTCAAATACTTTCAACCATTTAAGAGAAAACTAGGAAAAAGTGCTCCTCGGCGCAATCTCCTAGCCTTACCGAGCCATGAGGCCCTATCGCCTGTTTTCTTAGTGTGAGGCAGCTTGATGTACAAGTACACCCCCTGGACATGACTCTATGCAGGGGCTTACCCCAATCCAATCCTTGTTGATGTTAAGTGCAAAGCAGGGTCCAATTTTACTGAGTCTTTGGTAGGCTACGACTTGGCCGGGGATCGAACCACAACCTCTCATGACGGACATTCTAACCACAAGGCCACTGAGCAGGTGGCCTCCTGGTGGCGCTGTAATAGGCCAATATAAGAAGGGTGACATTTGCTATAATGGGCTTCTTCGGCTTTGTGGGATTCATGTGCGTGCAAAATTTCACGTAATTCGCTCGCTTCATGATTTGAGACATTTGTTCAAAATAGATTAATGGCTGCAAACTTTGGAAGGCAATCTTAGCCAATCGGAATGGAATATGGAAAATCGGACAGATGAAATGGAGATACTCTCTAGTGTGTACCGTTTCACATGAGGTATAAAATCTGTACGGGTAATATAAAACAATGTGCCTAACATTGGCTAATTGAACTACTGTGTGTGTGTGTGTGTGCGTGTGTGCGTGCATGCGTGCGCGCGCCTGTGTGCCTGCGCACTTGCGTGACGTGTGTGTGTGACGATCAACGGAAGTGTATCTTAAGCAGACCGAACAAATAGGTCTTCAGAGTCTTAAGGTCTTAGAGTTTAACTAAGCTCAGCGTGTTGTACTCATGACTGAACGCTCATTATTACACTTGATCAAAGTCAGTCCACAGAGAAGGATGTCTGGGAGGAAGACAGTGACAATGGGCTGATGCAAGTCAAGCCTATTGTGTTGAAGGGACAAGACATACTGTACCCACCTCATCATGTCACGACCATCACGACCAGAAAGGGAAGCAATGTGTTACAACGAGAAAGTCAAGCAATGTTTATGTGAGGAAAGTGTGGAGTTTGGGATGATAGTATGTATAACATTATGGATGCATTTGAATACCAATGTAAAACAACCCCATTTATAGACAACATTTCCCATAGACAGGCGTATTAAGGTCTATACACGGGACACCAAAGAATTACTGCTGTTTAGACCTCCCTTGCAGATATCTGCTCAGAGTCCATGCGGACTCTTCAGACATCTGTCTGTGCACTTTATTTGACAACTACTCTATGAATTTGGCTTAAGGCAGTGGAAGGAATCTTACATTGTGCCTGCCTGACAAAACCTAAACCCTAGTGACTGATAATGGCCTCACAGCGATCACAGCCAGTGTGTGTTTGGAAAGGATTTATTTTTGTCCCCGTGGGACATTCTTTTGGTTGTTTTCATGTACTCAGGTGAGAGAAGAGAGAACTAAATCAATTCATTTTGCGACCAAAGGTCGCAGTTAACTATTGAATTGTGCATTTCCCGTCAGTGTGTTGTTTGGTTGGTTGGTCACCACGTGACGTCATCAGGGATGGAGATTCTTGATCTTTGACCTCAAACCTCCAACCCTTAGATCTCCATATATGGAGCTGACCTGTTCTGACATTCCCATCCATCCTTCCTCTTCGATGTCTACATTTTTACTGATACCTGTCCATGGACCTTATTCACACCGCAGCCATCTTGCCATGTAAGTTAATGGCAAGGTGCTAGCAAGGTGCGATTTCCCATTACAGCCCATTCATCCAAACAGAAAAGTCCTATCTGATTGTATTACACAACGTCAAACTCACCAACATTGCAACTCTACCAAAAG
>OOFJ01141168.1:10278-22013 GCA_900323375.1 Benthosema glaciale
ATTGTCTCGGGATCCCCCAGGAGGAAGTCGCTAATGTTGCTCGGGACAGGGAAGTCTGGAGCTCTCTGGTGGAGCTGTTGCCCCCGCGACCCGACAACGGATAAGCGGTTGAAGATGGATGGATGGATGGACTATAAAGCAGGGGTGCCCGCACTATTTTGACTTTCAAAATGACCAGCTCAATGAGATCCTACCCAACAAACAAATATATTATCCCAATACTGGATATAGTTTCAAACTGTACCTGAGGGGGCTATAGAATAGCGTTGCTGGCGTTACATACTGTATAAAACAAACGTCCAAAATTTAGAGTGGGAAAATGGAATTGGTAGGACTTTTTTGTATATTAGTTTGTAACTGGCATCTACCTTAGAGATAGGGTGAGAAGTTCGGTCTCGGAGTAGAGCCGCTGCTTCTTCGCCTGGAAAGGAGCCTGCTTAGGTGTCTGGTTAGGATGCCTCTACAGATGAAGGGATTACATCGACTTGCTGGCCTTGGACCGTCTCGGGATCCCCCAGGAGGAAGTCACTAATGTTGATTGGGAGAGGGAAGTCTGGAGCTCTCTGGTGGAGCTGTTTCCCCCGCGACCCAACTACGCATAAGCGGTTGAAAATGGATGTATGGATAGTTTGTAATCCTACTGTTTGTGCGCAGGCGTGAATACAGGCCGAAGAAAATCGGCCTATTCCCTGTTTGTGGTCTACCGGCACAGCCTTTGTGATCAACTGTTAGATCTCGATCTACCTTTTGGGCACCCCTGTTATAAAGTAAAATAAATAAGTGTTAGACGGAAGGAAAGACATAGATGCTCTTAATGCAAACTATAGCTGATTTAATCATACTATACTGTAAATGTCTGTTTTACATTAAAGGCCATTCAAACTGAGCAACTCTAACTATATCTAACTATAACTATATATTTGTAGTTGTATTGAACTCTTCCATCCACCTGATTCTTAAAACTATATTCATAGTTATAGTGCGAAGTGTGAATGGTCGGGAAAACCAGGGGTGATATACAGGTAGGGGAATATAGCTGCTGCCTGTAAGCCCCCCCTTGTCCTCTCAGAAATACAATTTAGGCATTTAGCAGATGCTCTTAATCCAGAGTGACTTACATTAAGCAAAAACAAAAACATTCATCGTATACATAAATACTAGTTATCGTGAATCATACGTAAGCTATGAACGTAACAGTGGAATATATCTGTATAATGAAACTATGCATATATACTATATAGTGCTATGTCTACATAAAATGCTATCCAAGTTACATAAATTGAGCCTTTGCATTTGCCTGTAAGGTCGATAGGCTATGGACCTTATTCACACCGCAGCCATCTTGCCATGTAAGTTAATGGCAAGGTGCTAGCAAGGTGCAATTTCCCATTACAGCCCATTCATCCAAACAGAAAAGTCCTATCTGATTGTATTACACAACGTCAAACTCACCAACATTGCAACTCTACCAAAAGCTTGAATTATCCTCTTTCTATCCACAAAGTTTTTGTTTAATAAAAATCCACTGTAGACATGTTATGAGGTACTTTCTGTCCTTGCAGGTGATTCTTTTTCTAAGTGTTGCAGTTAGGAAATGCTCGTTAGATATCACTCAACAGCCCATGCGTACCACCTGTTTTGAATTTGCACATAATGCAGGAGGCAGCAGGAGGTTGCTTTACTGAAAACGAGTGCTTCCAAACTCGGATGACAAGATGGCTGCGGTGTGAAAATGGTCAATTAAACTACTAGACGGGCCTGCCCCAGAGTTATTATAGTGCAGCCGCGCCCGGCAGCCGGCAAAATCTACACAGTATAGCCTATTGCTAATTACAAAAACTACATGCAGAGTTATGCAAGGATCCATTATTCTAGGGCTATACCGTTCAATATCTACATGCTTGCACTAGCTCAGATTATGGACAACAACACGATAAGATACACAAATCTACATAACCGTACCACCACCGTACCACCAGAGGACTATGGTTCAATACAAACACTAATTAAATGCATCGAACAACTCACCAATTTAATATGCCATACTTTTGTTCAATGAAGCAAGACAAAACTGAATTAATAGTTTAGTTTTTGGAGCCAAGGAAGACCAATTGAAAGTCAGCGCACTCCAATCGGTGCTGTTAAAAACCTCTAGCCAATCAAAAACCTTGGTGTAGTCAAGGACTCGGACCCGAATTGAAACAGCCACATTAACGCAATCAAAACGTCTGTCATTTCCAACACATACTGTAGCACATGAAAGGACTTATGTCTCAGCAGGATGTAGAAAAACGTGTCCATGCATTCACTCATAGCTGTTACTGAAAGTGAGATAGTGAAACAAGTATTCTATATCATCAGTTGGTACTTGGTATACTAGTATACTACACACTAGAGTAATTGCTACAGGACAAAAAGGACCCCTGCGGAGGTCCCATTTGATGGAGGCCCTATCTTATTAAAAGACGGAGCCATGCTGTGCTCGTGTTTGTTCTGTGCCTGAAGCTACATAGCAGTTCTGACATCCCTCAACCACACACAGGTGAGAAAGAGGCAATCCACCCATAGTGTGTGGCGTGTGCATGGCTCCCGCTGTCTCTGTGTTTCCAGACAGTCACTGCAGCACGGTCTAATGAAGCGCTACATCGACTGAGATGGATGATATCTAGTGTATAGTTACAGTGCATTAACTATACAGACAGGCCTATCTCTGTCTCTCTGTTAGACAGCTGACTGGGGGATGATGATTCAGCCTCCTCGTTAGCATCAGCCCGACAGTGTGGACACTTGCATGCAACGCAGCCATCTGAGCCAAGCCAAGAACACAGTTGACACCTCAAGGCTATTTTTAAGGAATTGGAGGTTACATCGTTGCATAACATTAAAGATGTACTATCATGTACGTTTTGTGACTGAAATTGTATTTAGTCCAATCTAGAGTATGTTAACACAGTATAATACATACATGTACAATAGGAACCTTGTATTTCATAGTCTTCTTGTACTTCTTCTTGAGAAATGTACTGTATATCATTTTCCTCGTTTGAAATGACTGGTTGTTCACAAGTGGTACGTACTGCCTGCCCTGAAGGTCAACATTTCTCCTGTGCAGGCAGGTAGGTTGTATGTCGTATTTAACGTATTCAGCACTTACGCAGGAGACAACATAGGACATTCAAGATATAGAAAGCAGATTTTACTATTAATTTCAAATCACAAAGCAAGTTAAGATGTGCAATTTCATATGTGCAAGTTAATAGAGGTATATTTTCACATCAAATGGATAACAAAGCGTTGTTTGTGACACAAAACCAGCTCAGTGGCCTTGTGGTTAGAGTGTCCGCCCTGAGACTGGGAAGCTGCATTTTCTGTTTGGCTTCTATTTCATCATGCCAATGTAATTGGTCGGCAGGTGAACTGTCAATAGTACATAACATGACACACAGAGTGAGTAGACAGAAATTGTGCCATCTAGTGTATGATCATTAACAAAGATCGGCAGTTCTACGAAGACATGGTTGAGAATGAGTGAAGTGGCCCTTTAAGTACAGCACTTGAGTAATGTACTTGTAGCACCACTGCTGTCTGGCATGGGGACAGAGAGCACACTCTGCAACACCTACAACTCACCTTTAATGCTGCAGCCCACCTCATTTTTAACCTCCCAGAATTCTGCCTGCATGGTCATCCCATTCTGCACTCCCTCCACTGCCTCCATGCAGCTGCTGTACTGAATTAAACAACCTGGCTCACTGACAGTGCTGCATCACTTCACCCCTCTCTCTCTCTCTCTCTCTCTCTCTCTCTCTCTCTCTCTCTCTCTCTCTCTCACACACACACACGTGCACGCATGTACACACACACACACACACACGCACACACACGGTGACGCGCACACAGGCACGCACGTGCACACACACACACACACACACACATTCAAATTCGACACACACGTTCCACACCCCCACAGGGAATGCAATGCCCGGTGTCGAGTCGGTCGGACCCACGGTTGTCCAGTCTGGACAGCCGTGGGTCCGACCGGACCATGGCCATACAGTATGGAGCTGACATTACAGCACTCCATATTTGGGCATGCCTGACACAGAACTCCAAAAAGGAACACAGAGAGACACATACAGCACGGGCAAAAAATGGACACAGACAGATGGGTGGAAGGGGTATTGGATAGCTGGGTGGGGCATGGATCTCTGAATCGGTGCTCTACATCCAGGCACCGGTCTAATTTGAATCACACGTACTGTGTGGTAGTACAGCAATTACCAGAAGCTTTTTGGTTACATGAATTCATATTCCTCATTTATATTCCTGCTGAAATAAAATGAGATCTCAGAATCAGAATGCACCGGCTTCACCCACTTATACGTGATAGTTTCCCAGTTTACATCATATTCCGCCAAAATCTGAGCGTGCGACTTTGTGGTGACTCACAATGTTACCCGTGGGGCATGGCAGCAATGATTGTGACAGGTTAACCTGCACTTGACCCATGAATGCACATTTTGGTTTACATCAAACACAGCCACAAAGCCTTAATTGTGACGACAGCCATTCCGGCTTTCTTCTGTAGTATATTGTCCTCCTGTTTTTTTTTACATCATTTTACACAGATTTAAGTCACACTACACTACACACACAGGCACACGCAGGCACACACGTGTACACACACACACACACGTGTACACACACACACACACACACACACACACACACACACACACACACACACACACACACACACACACATGCATGGACGCACACACAAATCGTTATAGCGATGCTTGGACACATTGGAATTAAACGTGAAGACTGACTTGCAATGTAGCCTAATCATCTGTCCTTACAGTAATTCCTCCAATTTTTCATGACATAATTAAGACAATCAACTATAGGCTACAAAATAATGCAAATCAGATCGTGATAAAACAGTAAAAACTAGAGAAAGTGCCCTTGTGGGCACAGGTCTCCACCAGGATAGTGTGTGATGTTTGGCAAAATGTTTAGGAGTAATATAAACATCACATGACTATGGAAATAATGTGTACCAAATATACCGATCAGCGTGCGATTTGGATAAAATGTGAATGAGTAATATTAGAAAATGTGTTTTACATATGTCAGCCTCCTGGTGGCACTATAAAGAGCAGATGTGAAAATGTCCTGGCAAAGGTTTTTCCTTGACCTCTACGGAGTGTGCATTCAAGGTTTTACCCAGATCGGTGCAGTTATAGGTAAAAACACTAATCGGCCAGTTATAGTGCCACCATGAGTCTGATTTGAAAATTCTCAAGTGGCATTTGTTCCTCGGCCTAGTGGGAATGTGCGTGCAAGATTTCACGGAAATCAGACGATGTGTTCCTGATTTGCGGCATTTTGTTTGAAACTGAGCACACCTGCAAAACTTTGAAAGCCAATCTTAGCCTATCAGGATGGAGTATGAGAAATCAAACGTGAAATTTGGATAAAATCTGAAGGAGTAATATTAGAAAATGTGTTTTACATAGGTCGGCCTCCTGGTGGCGCTATAACAGGCCAATGTGAAAACTTTGGGGCAGAGGTTCAGCTCTGGAATTGAGGGAGTGTGTGTGCAGAGTATGGCTGAGATCAAGGCAACGGTGCCAGAGATTAGCTGGTAACAGACGGACACATGGACGGACGGACACACACACACACACACGGACGGACACACAGACGGAGGGCAAAACATAGTCTCTCTCCAGGCCTCCGGCCTGGTGGAGACAATAATTCAAATTAAATTGAGATTGAAGTGGATTAACAGTAAATGCGATTCAGGGCTTGAAATCAGTTCAAACCATCATCATTTATTTTGCTGAAGTCATGGTTCTGGTACATGGGGGTGTTTTGGTGAGGGGAGGGGGGTTATAGCAGATAGCAGGTACAGAGAAACAAGCCTATATACTGTATTCTGCATAATTAAGTGCACAGTGTTTGTTACAATTACTGCAGCTGTATGCTCTTTGAAAGCTGAACTTACATTACAAACTAATTTGTATCATACATGACATCAGAGATCCACAGGGAAGCAATGCCATTATTAGACCTGTCTTGTTTTATGCATTTCCTTCCACATAACATACATACAGTATGTGAAAATAAAATGTGAAATTATAGGCTTATGTCCTTTAACTGAACTGCATGACAGACGGTAGACTGCAACTAATAATAAAAACAGCAGAATGACAACTGCTTTAACTGCTCTGGCCACTGTTTTCCATTTTAATCAAGTAGGACATCAGACCGCTGACAGTGAAATTAATCTTGGTAAATTGTGTAGTGTACCCTTAGTTCTGAACATTCATCAATCAACATTTTACATAAACATGTTTCCATGATTAAAATATGAGCAGATAAAGGGTTTTGTTGGCTCTATATTATCCTTTTGCAGTCTGTGAGAGCTGTGACTTTTGGATCAATCTCGCTCCAAGCACCTCAGGGAGCCTCCTTCTCCTCTACTCCTCAAGAAGAAATTACCAATTGGAACATTCTTCAAGATGGTGGAATGAGATTGAGGGGTCACGGCGTGAGGAAGGAGAAAAAGTTGAAAAACATTAATAGGAACTGGGATGAACCCCAACTCCTCTCAGTTTCGATTGGAAGGTGAAAATGACAGTACAGATACAAAGTATCTTTGTCTGACTATTTTCTACATGTTTAAGTAATTTATCCTGCCAGCCTTGGCAAGTTAAAGACATCTGAGCCATCCATCCAAGCCTGTGTTGAACTACTCTGCCGCCTCATACCCCTGTCTGTGAGGAGATTGATTCCATTGATTGCAAATTTGCAACTAAGATGCCTGCCACACGAGACCGTCTCAGGAAGTTTACCGGCATAGTTAATTAGCCGGCATCAAAGTTACCAGCGTCCACATTGCGTTTATGTTAATTATGCACGTCGTCCAGATGAGAGCCGTATTGCTTCGGATATCGAGAGAATAGTACTGGTCAGTTTAATTTCCACCAAGAAGACTATGTTGACGAGGATGCTGCTGTTGATCTGCATTCTGCTCTGCTGAGTTTAATAATAATCTGATCCTTAAGGGGGGAAATGTCTGGGAAAATATTCACTAATTGGACATTATAGCCATAATTAAGCATATAGCCTATACTGTAGGTTTTTGCCCGCGGGTCGCCTATAATTGTTCCTAGGCTATTATTTAATAGAGGAACACAAGAGAGGCATGCCTGGGATGGACAGACAGCGGTGGCTGCGGGCTGAATATCTTATTATTTATATCTATTCTACACTACACCAGTATAGTATAACAATAATGTAGATCATCCGATTTTTTTCTTGTCTTTCCAGATTGGTAATCTCCAACAATCCAACAATCCATACAATATACACATTAAAATAACCATTAAGCAATTAATACCAGTGAGTGAGCTGGCGGTTATGAAAGGGTGGCCTAATGGTTAGAGGGGCGGCCTAGATACCGGAAGGTTCCCAGTTCGATTCCCCAGACCAACAGACCAATCATGAATTACCGTTGAAGCGCCCTTGAGCAAGGCAATGAACCCCTGCAGGGACTGGCTTAAGTCTCGGCTTAGTCCAAATCCCTGGGTAAACAACAAACGTTGCTTTGCTTTGCTACTCCTGGTTACGTATGGACATTATTTCAACTGGATCTCAGCTGTGATAAGACACCTGCAACCTCCAGATCTTCTGTTCATTTGGCCTACAGTATGCCTTCAAATCAACAACAGATCAATTCAGTAACTTGCTGAATTGATCATTGTTTGAAAAGCTACAAACAATGATCTCCCCTTTCCACCTTCTCCATGCACCTTATTTAATCGCATTGACCATTTGTTCTGTATACATTTTTCATTCATTCATTCATTCATTCATTCATTCATTCATTCATTCATTTATTCATTATATTTGCAGGGGGGTAAGGATTTTTTTGTTAAGGTTACGTTAAATAATTGACAATTTCTTTGTAAAAAGAAAAGGTCAAGTTTATGGTATAGGCACTGATTAGACTGGGCAGGCTTCCCTTTCGGGTGTTATGAACCGGTCTGGAGCGGATGGTAAAATACGTCACGTTGTAGTCAATGCAGGCAGGAAACCACAAGGAAGAATCAGTATTGTGAATGGCGGAATTCTTATTCCTCCTTGTGGTTTCCTGCCTACATTGACTACAACGTGACGTATTTTACCATCCGCTCCAGGCTGGATCATACAGTGATTCTGGAACACAGACCAGGCTTTCCTTTTGGACGGAAAGCCTGGTGACACGAGGTTAGGCACTGATACACAATTGTGCAATAAGGTATAGTGATTTTTGTGCGTGAGTGCGTGCGTGCGTGCGTGCGTGTGTGTGTGTGTGTGAGTAAGCCTTGTGCCATCCAGTACCGACATGTGTGTAGGAGGGCCTGGGAATCTCTGTGCTGTCCACAGTGCTGGATTGTGTTGCTGCTGCACACTCACTCATTAGGAGCACTCTGTGCAGTTTCATGCGATCGTTTGTGCCTGTGTACCAAGGGTTTGACTGAGGTGTGCATGTTTGCCAGTGCGCATGTGTGTGCTTGTGCACGAGTGCATGCTTGTGTGTATCTTCATTTGAGTCAGTACAAATGGTCCATATGCAAATCTGTGGAATACTGTGCCAATCCTAATAAAAACGCCAGACCCCTCAAGTGGCATCATTCATCTCTCTCTCTCTCTCTCTCTCTCTCTCTCTCTCTCTCTCTCTCTCTCTCTCTCTCTCTCTCTCTCTCTCTCTCTCTCTAGCTCCTTCCCCGCTCTTTCTCCTCCTCTCCATCTCTCCCTCCCCCATCGATGAATGACTGCTCGCCATCTCATGTGCTCTAGGAGAATTCTGGCAGGAGCAAAGGATGAAAGGAGCAAAAGGGAGAAAAGGGCAGACGACAGACGAGAAAGAAGGATATAGGAGATGTTCAATTAAGCTTCCACCCCCCACCTCACAGTGGCTCGTTAATCTAGTGGAGATAAATATTACACTGCATTAGCTCCATTCATCCTGCAAAATCAATCCACTCTTTTACTTCCTTCCTCTGACCCCCCCCTTTGGCTCTCAACCTCTCCCTCTTGCTTATTCAACCTCATAGGAAAAGGGCTGAGAAAATAAATGACTGTCTTCATAATAAGTGGTTCTAATGCAGACGAATGGCGCTGGCTCTTGGAGCATCATAGCTGCCACCTAGCTTTATTTAGCCCTAGCAAGCACAACCATATAAGCATGGCCTCTCCCTGTGTCTATTCATCACCCATCTCGCCAAATCTGAAATGTCTATGAGTGTCTGTGTCTTTGAGGCAGACATTGTAATGTGCCACCTCTGCCAAATCTGCCCACCTCCCGCAACACAATGCTCACAAAGATCTAGGTACAGTATAATATGTATAATATGAAGGTAATATCAACATGTTCCTCAGATCCATGCACAATTTTCATTCCCACAACCATCATTACCATAATCTGGGGGATGTGACGCACTCCATCAAACCTTCTGGCAATCTCCAACGCCTCGGGTACATGGATCAGTTGTTTAATTGGCTCGTTCACCATGCCCTCACAAAACATGTATTACACATTTTTGATGGCACTCTTGTGGAAATTGATTTTGTAGAGTGCAATCGCAATTTGCATGATAAGTGAAATTGGAGCTCTTGTAGTCACCTACTCTGGGACCATATACCTCTCCATTAACGTGTATAATTTCACAAATTGCCATTCTGTGCCATTTGGAAATGTGCTTAATTAAAAAAACAACAGCGGAAACGTGAGCACTCTGTGAGATCTCTTCTACAGTATAGGAGCTCTTCTCTTTCTCCAGACAGAATTCCTCCACCTTCAGTTGTATATGTGATAGTTCAATCAGCTGCTCAGCAGACCACTGAATGGGTCTGAATGGGTCACTCACCCAGTCAAACTTTAAATTGTCGAGTCTGGAAATTAAGTGGCAAAGTGCTCTTCTAAGCGTTTCACAAGGTCTTTGTGGAACATTGGTCAGAAACTGGGGAAAGGCCTGGAATCTGCCTTTGAAAGGCTTTCCAAAGTGTTCCCCCTGAACACTTTGCCGGTCACTCGGCATGGTATTATTATTTCCCATGCTTTAGTCAACAACATGAAGACACGGTCGACCATGCTGCACACGATGGGCCCTAAACTTATTTGCTATCCTACCATACTGATACTGTAGTGTACACTCACATGGAGTGATGTTTTTGTCCATTCTGTGGATAATCTTGTGCATGTATCTATCCTTCTGTCCTCAGTTTTTGCACTGTCCACACTCCACATTAATTCTCAAAGATGAAGTATCAGATCTCTTAACAACCAGGCTAATCCTGCATACGATAAAATATTGCTGCCCAGCAAAGATTGTCACTCCCATCCTAAAAACACTATGTTGATTGTATTGTATAACACATCAGTCCATATATTTGTACATTGCATGCATAGTATTGTGAAATAATACACATATACCTGCCACATTTGTAAATCAATCGTTCCTCAAATCCTATACTCTTTTGTCCCAGAGCATATAGGCCTACCTACAATAGGCCTACTGTATATGCAAAAACAATGGAAAAGTTAAATTTTTGTAGTCCATAAAAATCACATTTGAATTACTTCCATTGAATGAAAACGTGCTGCGTTATGACGCATAGAGGTCCGAGCCGAGGTACAGAATCTTGATTTCATTCACCTGTTTGATTCCCATTGCTGCGTGTTCCTCCAAGCACCGCAGATTTTTATTATAGACCTACTTATTCAGTCATTCAGACACTAATCTCACCACTTACAGCACCCTCTTGTGTAAGAGTTATATAAAAGCAGCTCTTGTAGAGACCGAATATATTTTCCAATATGGGCTGGTATATAACTTATATACCAGCCCATTTGACAACATAGTCGATCTCTACAAACACATTCAATAGCATAGGTGTTGACCGCTGCTTTTATATTCAGTCCAAGGCAAGAGGTTACCAGCAGTAATTCAGGGAACCACAAAGACCTGCAAGAATAGGCAGACCAAGATGTGTCCTTCCTAGCTAGCATCCTAGCGATGGGCAACTGAATGAGGCCTTTGAGTATTTGAAATGGGAAGGAACATTCAAATAGATGGAGAGGAGGATAAATCAGCAAATGGGGTCAAAAGTGTGGGATAATGGCGAGGGAGGAAGTTCAGAGTGAGAGAGAGGCAGGGAAGGTGATGGAATAAAGTATAGTGAAGATGGGGGGGGGGGGGGCTGACATTATTCTCCATTTAATAGGTCTTTAGGTGATAGTTAGGCTGATGATTGTTCATTGTCCGCTAATGGCTGGCATAAGGCAGGATTACATACTTACCATGTAGCAATGATTAACTTCCCGAATGGAAGCTACAGTTCATTATAGACTGTGGTTGTGAGGCTTACTGTTGGTTCTTCCTAGACTGGATCCCAACACTGCTTTTTCTGGCATAGGGAGTTTCCGCCGGGAAAAACTACACGCACCTGCGCGACATTATACTAATTAATTAGAGTGACAGAGAGAGCACCCTGGGCAAGATATACGCTGTAGCGTCTATCAGCGGAAGTGTCAGCGGAAGTGCCGGAAGGGTTGCGGGGGGAAACTTCCGGGGGAAGTTTACTCGGCGGAAGTCCCGCCTTTTGATAGACGCTCAGCCTTACATTGTGACCAGGCTTTTCTCTTCGGCAGATGAGTAAGCCTGGGACCGAGGCTACAG
>OOFJ01141175.1:3262-19223 GCA_900323375.1 Benthosema glaciale
CCGTCGGGATCAGGAATCGAACCCGCGGCACGCCGCCAGGCTGGCAGCTCCGGTGCCCCGGCAGTTAGCCTGGGGCCCCAATCCAACCCTTGATGCTGGGTCCCATGAGTCTTTGGTATGACACTAACCACAAGGCCACTGAGCTGGTGATTCCTGAATAATTTCAGCCTGTATATCCCTGTACTGCTGGATTGCATTAGGGTATAGTGAACTGTACTACATGAATGCCTGCAGGTCAGTATTGTGCCACTGAAGCTCGACAGCTAATGAACGTGTCACATTGATTGACTGTCTAAATTTACTCGCTAAGTTGAAATACAATAAAGTGACAATCACGGGGCATTATAACCATCAGGCTGACAGACTAAAGTCATAAGACTTCTATTCAGAGCCCTTTGGGATCATGACTCCCCTACATTGACAGCAATTAAAATTGTATTTTCCTCACACAGGCTCGTTAACGTATCTAATCCCACCAGACAGTGGGACAGTCAGCAGTCTGTCTGTCTGTCCCACACAGAAATCATAGACACTTTATCAGTGAGTGACTCTTACAATAATAGATGGCACTAAATTAAACAGATTTATGGTTATTTTACTGTACACACGCACGCACACATACACACGCATACACACGCATACACACGCACACACACACACACAGTCACACACAAATTACCTCTTCAATAACAGTAACAATAGCAAGCCCCTCCTTCATTGCTGTTTGTACAGTGAGGTGAAGGAGGAGATGACCTGCTCCGATGGTTGGCAAAAGTTTTCCCGTAAATCTCCATTGATTACCTATTGCTGACTCTTTGCAACAGAACAGTTGTCGAGAGGAATCCTTTTTCGTCTGGATGCTGTTCAAAGCAGAAAATGCATTTTGGCGATGAAGAGGTGTTCTAGGAGGATTTACAAACAGATATTTTTGCAAAGAAGCGCACAAATCCCAGCGGGAGAGCCTGACCCTAGACCAGACTGTTCCCTTGACTCAGCAGCACACAATCATTCCAGATATCACCGGTCTAATCCCTTATTCAATCTCTCAAACAATACCCACAGGAATTATACTATGCTGATTTCAAAGGGCTTCTTGCATTCCAGAAAAAATAAAAATAAACTGCATGGTCTTCCAATCCATTTTCTATAATGCAACTCTAGCAGTGCTTTAAGGGGTATTAAATAAGAAAACATGACCTCAGCAGGGGCCAAGACCCAAGAGGTCTGACCAAGGTCAACACCCTACCAATTAACACAGCTGCAGGCTTCACCTGGGCTGCACCTGCCTTCCAGGAAGCTAAACATCACCTTGACGTGCAGTTAAGAACCTGAAATATTGAGTGTAAGGTCTTGGGATTTAATTGGTTCACTATATATTCAAACTCCTACACCCGTATGCCAGGGTTTGCAGATGAGAGGGACTTTAAGCAGCGACTGTTTTCAGGACGGCTCCGCTAGGCGGAAGTACAGCTGCTATGACGCAATCGGCGTAGCAGTCAAAATCGCTAAGCGACGGGTTCCCATCCCCGTTTGGTTCCCATGGTGACGACACGTCTATGCAACATGTGTCAAACATAAACACAGACATAAAAAAGAACACCCCGTTGCGTGTCACCTAACTTGCCGATTACTTGCTTTTCACATGCACTGCACATGATGAGCAGTGGAAAGAGGAAGGTGCAGTTTTAATAAACATGGTTATTGTAATTATGAATTGTGTAATTTCTTCATTCAGAGCATGCCAACACATTACACAGCAGAAGAGAGAGTTGATGGAGCAATTGCTGTAAATGTACGACAATTTATTTCAATAAACATGGTTAATAACATGGCGTTGTAGACACTACGTGGAA
The DNA here is from genome assembly GCA_900323375.1 of Benthosema glaciale. NCBI lineage: Eukaryota > Metazoa > Chordata > Actinopteri > Myctophiformes > Myctophidae > Benthosema > Benthosema glaciale. The sequence continues at coordinate 5,116 of OOFJ01141175.1, forward strand.
GTGTAGGTTCTGCCGTACTAGGAAGGGTTGCGACGGCAAGCAGGTTTATCTATGTTCCAGTTCCGCTCCAGTTGCTGGAGCGGACTGCCGTAGCCGTCGTTGCTTAAAGTCCCTAATGTTTATAGGCTACAGGTACATGATGTGATTCTGAACACATGGTGGTGATGATGGTAACGATGATTTAACTCGCTAGGAAGTGAAACAGCAATCAGTAAAACAAACAAACAAACAAAGGCATACACAAACGTAGGCATAAATTGTGACACGCTCTGGGCTTGTTGTGAACGCAGTGAACGCAGTATGAAAGCCAGGCAGAAATGTCCGTCTGTCTGTGTGTCACGCTGCTGTGTCACGCTGCTGTGTCACGCTGCGTGACCCGCCACCAGAGGACGCAGTTATACCAATGGGAAAATTACAGAAGGACTTCAAATACACTGCAGCAGTGTGTGTTGTTCCTGTCTGTCACAATAATAACCACAGAGACGAGCTGCGTTCACTTCCGCGTTTGTGCGTCTTATTTGCACTACCGTATATTATGCTTTTTTTCTTTCAGGATAAATCTGTAATAACATCAGTTGAAGGACAATAATCTCATTAATAATCTTGACAATAGAACAAAATTTACAAACAAAACATGGATAATAAAACCAAACACAATCTAAAACTACCAAAACAATATCGTCTGAAAATGAATTTGCTTTGAATTTGAATGAGTTTGTTCCCCCTCACTGTCTACCGCAAGGGCGTTGACTGCTCACTTGGGTCAGTCTGAGGAAAACTACCCTGCTGAATATCAAATAGTCTGCGGCTTCGTCACCTGCCCTTTTCTAAGCCTCAGACTTCATATATCACCGCCTTGTCTTGGCAGAGCCCTTGGAACATGGAATTTATATGAGATTACAGTTTTACAGTCTCTGACTGTATTGTCAGCAAAGGGAGCAGTGAGGGGGCCAATGCTAATACTGTGGTGGAATCTATATTCTACAGTACATGTACACCGTAGGCCTATCGGAGGTCCTATGCAGTCATTAGAGATACATTAAGGAATAAACAGTGGTGGCCATTAGCCAGCATGTGAAATTAATTCAGTTCAGCTCGTGACAGAAATGCTAATTACATTGACCAGGTCAATAATGCCAACGAAATAATGTCCATATTTTAATATATATATAAAATAAAGCAAAAACATGCACCTGTTCTATAGGTGGCCAGGATTAAAGAGCAGTGTGTAATTCAATGGGAAATGGTCAAAGATGTACTAAATAGAATTTGCAAATATTATATATATTTTTTAGTCAAGAACAATACAGTGATGGTACTATAGAGTTTAAACAAAGCAATGCCTTTAAAAGTCGTTCAAATGTCTGATAGGCATCGGAAATATTAATACTGAGTTAAACAACAAAAAGACTGCTTGATGAAATGCTTGGCCTGTTGCTTTATAAAACTTGTGATATCTGATTTGATTGTCGACGAGAGAGCTTTCACATACAGTAGCCTACAATTGTATAGCATTTTGACAATGCATTCATCATCTGCAAATTGACAAAAAGCAGAGATCGACTGACGCGTACACAGTATCACAGTGTAATTTCAAGTAAGGTATAATTTAGCACAATTTACTGACTAGAGATTTCTGAGTCAGCCTAAGAGCATACCATTCCACTCTGTCTCTTTCATCACAATATGTCACTCTTATACAATCTGAATCCATTTGCCCCCAGGTTGGCAGAGGGAGTGTAGCGACAAGTACACTAAAGTAGTAGTTTGGTTTAAAACATAACAATTTCAAACCCATTGGCACTGGCCATGTTGTTCAAGTTCAGGCTTTTGATTGATTGATTGAAATATGTAACAGTTTGCAGAATTACAGTACATTTCAAGCACAACTCAATACAAGAGTCAAGACTGTTAACTGTGAGTGGACAACCGCATAAAAGCACTACACAAAGAAAAAAATTATACAATTGTACTACTCAGCACAATTAGCATGTTATTACTAGCTTTGGCAGTAATTAGTAACATAGTTACTTTTTTACAGTTCTGTAAATACATTTGAATGGCCACATTACTCATTACTTTATGTGAAAATGAGCAACATCTTCAGATGATTAAATGTTTATTATGATTCATTCAACTTCTACTCTCTAGACCTCTAGCTCACACTAGACTTGCCTGTGACCGGAGCTCCCCCTCCGGGACTACTCACTCTGTGTTGAAAGTGTTCTTAACAGGGGTCAATCGGCTACATTTACACCTCTTTCTGTATCCTATCTAAAAGGGAAAGGTAGTCCCGGTGTGCTACAGATGTATGTAGTTCCGACCGTCTGAGGAAAAAAAGTAATCAATGGTTTGAAACAGCCTTGTAAACCAGGCTTTTAAACCTGACCAGCCTAGCTGAGACTCCATGTTGAATATAGATGTGCCTTCATAATGGGCAACAACACGCATGCGTTCATTTAAAGTAACTTGCCCAACAATGCTAATAGCACAGCTAATTGCTGCATTTCCTTTTCCTATCAAATAAGACTTTCACGTATAGCTATTCAGAATTTTTCGAAGGCCAAGACATTCAATATGCCTCTGTTCTGAAAGGTTGCCACTAACCTTCTGACACAAATAGTAGTCAGTAAGTACCTGGAGAATGCTCCAGTCTTTTCCATGTACTGTATATGGCTATCCAGGGATTGATGAGGTCAGTGTTGTGATCTTCATATATGGAGACGGCCATATGCGACCTATGGTCTCAACCACCATGTCCGGTACTAACAACATAATTTTATAATGTTTTTGCCCCATGCAGTAGTGGGAGCAAGGTTGAGGCTCCCCAATCACACCAAAGGGTCACTGTGCACTGTACTCCTGGGGTCCAAACGGTTGCAAGGAGTTGCATGGTGACCCTTTGGTGTGATATCGTCCATTGAATTCCATGCGTTGAATCGCTTGGGTCAACGTGCGTCAACGTGCATCAACGCACGTCAACGTGCAACAAGACATTCTGTATCACACCTTTGGTGTGATTAGGGCTTAAGGATGGCACTGTCGGTCAGTTCACACCGTTTTGGACCATTTGGGTGTAAGGAGCAATATGGCCTTTAGTGAGGCTTGACTCTTGGGTCCTATTTTGGAGCAGGTGCACTGACATATGGAGCCAGCACACGGGTGAACTGACAATTTCTTTAGGTGCAGTGGTGCGTTTTTTTTTTTTCACCTACAGTACATGCTTTTGGTGACAAGCCGTCCTTCAATGTGGGAGGCTACATTTCGCTTGTCAATTTATTTTACCCATGTTTTATTAAGTTGTGTTTGTTAAAGGTTCTCAGAGAGTGGATATTATTTTGGCGCATTAACTCCCTTTCACCAATGTAGCCAGTCACAGCACACAGAATATCTGCACGGTGGCAGGTGACACAGAAGAATGAACGGACAGCATGCTAAAAACAATAGTTAGGCCTTTTTTTCTTTTTCTCTGAAAGAATGACAGAAATCATGAATGCATCGTCCAATTGATCCCAAATTGATCCCACACGTGTACCTAAATTAGGTACACGTGATATCGGGAGTGGGAGGGGCCTATTTCTCACAAAATACAGCATATCACAAATGCACATGAATGTACAATGGAGCCCTAATTCATCTTTCTGTGAGATACAGGTCATACAAGTACTTCTACTCAAGGCTTCATATAAGCTCTTTTCACATTATAAACTGAAATAAACCATACTATGTTATCACGCTGTCCGAGGATAGAACCATATCAGTTTACTGACTCTTGCAAGAGGCCAACAGTAACTGACAGGAGAGGTGGTGCATTGCAGCACTATAGGCTAAATAGAAGAGACATCGGGTTAATGAAAATAATACCATCTGTCTCTGCCATTTTAATCAAAACAAAACATTTGGATTTCAACAGTATTTCAACAGTATTTAATTGCAATGTTCCAGCATTTATCATGTTTGGCTCTGTTCTGGGATATCCCTGCCTTTTCACATGCATACAGAACTAGAATGCAGAGAGAGCAAGGAGAGACTCCAGCAGATACTACAGCAGCAAACAATGACATCAGACAATGACATTGATACACATCTATGGACATACTGTACAAAGGTAGGGCTGGGATGGAAGTGGGTATAACGGGCTGGGCATGCATATGCTTTTGCATGAATAGACAAGATGAAGTAGTTTTAAAGATCGCTACACAACATGAATCTCCAAAGACAGACTGAAAGATTAGTATATCACCTCCTGACTTGGCAGGAATTGACGGATCAGCTAATGAAGGTGAGGCAAGTCTTGACTCACCATGTCCTGACAAAACTATAACTCTAGGCTCAATGTGAATTACAACCAGACACTAAATACAACCACTTGGCACCATGTGCCGAACTTTGCACCCGCAACGCATTTTCACCCTGCATTTTAAAACCCGGCTCCACCTCGCGCCATAGGTCGTCTAAATAGGGCCCCCGAGACTTGACTGACGTCACAGACGACATTACTTTCCAGACTTTGCTTTACTGGAGCTAATCGCTGATTATGTGAGGTGAGGTTGATACCCTGTGACATAAAAAAATTGCAACACTGTTTTGCATTAACTCGCCTGTGCTTCTGGATGTTGAGATATTGTCACTGCAGGCTGACATTCGCGAGCCCGTGCTGCCCAGTTTTTCAACTAACTTACTGTACCGACTGAGGAAAAGCATTCCAAACATGAGGAAAAGTGCTGCCTCACCGTTTCAGCTCGACCTATTTATGTTAGTCAGTGTTTTCCCATATGAAGAGTATAAGTATAAGTCCAAATAAAGGTCCATCCATGACTGATGAGCACTTGGGAGGCCTGCTTGAGAATAGCTACTGAGAACAACTACTGTCTGTGTTATGCAACCCTCCCTGGCTGACTCCATTAAGTGCAAGTCATCATAATAAGGAACGGACACAGCCTTTATTGAAATGCATTGTGTTGTGTGTGTATTGTGCTGTGTGTTCAGAACAAGTTACTTATAGTCTGCTTGCTTGCTTGGTAGGTCATGTTGAGCTGGTTGTAGCTCTCAAACCAGAAAAGTAAAAGAAAATACTACTACTACTACTACTACTACTACTACTACTACTACTACTACTACCACTACTACTACTACAAGGTGTAATAGTGAAAGCAAAGCTCTTTGATGTCACATTGTGGCACAGGAACAGGTGTACAAATTATCCGTAGCTATGTGTGCCAAGTTACACAATGCTTTGGTCCGTTAACGACACCCTAATCAGTCACCAACTCTTATTAAAGCAATAAGCCGCAAAAGGTCTAAACTTACCTTGTATTTTATAATGGCTGTGAGGCATGACGCGTCAGCAGCACTCAGCGCAGTGCCTCCGACCTGCTCAGCCATTAGAGGTAAGCTGAGACCTAGAGTGGCTTATTGCTTTTCGAAAACGGTTACAAATATAGCAACATGAAAATCTTAAAACATTTCTTAATAATTCACTACAAGAACAACTTCTACAAAAATGTAGTTCCACTTCCCGGCCACCAGGAAGAGCCTCTTCCTCCTGCACCAGACTATAGTGCTTGTGTGTTAAGACGTCAACTTTTCACATAGAGAAACAAAACTTCATTCAAATATAACATTTTTCCCCCTTCTTTTGATAATCCTCCCTACTAGAGAGTGTGTTGACCATATAGCTGATTGTATGATTTGTGTATTGTATGGTGCTTATCTTATTTGCCGGTGGTAAAAACAACTTCACTAACAACAAGCTTTACAAAAGCAGTGTGTAGGCATTATAGAAAATGTTATGATGATGTCAGTGGAGAATAGGTGATATGAGCCATACTGTAGAGGTGGTCAAGTGACAGGTATGGCTGTTGTTAACATACACAGTGAGCCCCTGGGGTAAAAATAAAATCCCAGTTTCGGCAGGTGAGAAAGCCTTCATTCAATCAGGATGAGAGGGGCCTTCCTCCAATCATGATCGAGTGGGGGCGGGCCTTGGTGCATGTGCTGTTGGCCTTAGCAATTCTTTTTTTTTAAAGCCAGATTTAGCTGCTATGACTGTGAACTGCTCGTGTAAACCGCTAGCATAGCTACTACTGAGATATGCGAGGGCGAGTACTATTGCTGGCCGGGTCTTAGGGGGCGCTTAATTGCTGTCTCAGATTCAGCTTCCTATAAAGGACGTTGTATGCTATGTTAACAACAGCCATACCTGTCACTTGACTACCTCTACAGTATGACTCATATCACCTATTCTCCACTGACATCATCATAACATTTTCTATAATGCCTACACACTGCTTTTGTTTGTTGCTTGTTGTTAGTGAAGTTGTTTTTACCACCGGCAAATAAGATAAGCATCATACAATACACAAATCATACACTCAGCTATAATACATCAGTGATGCTTGAGCAAGTGCTCAGGGTTTGAATCATTATACTATACCTATAACTGTAGATTTGTATGATTCTCCGGTGTGTTCACTGAAGCATCTACACATAACAGCTTGTTATGTGACAAGGTGACCACTGAAAAGTGTTGACAGTTCCTGAATATACTATACAGAGGACGGTCCATATTGTACATAACTATGTTGTGCTAACCTCTTCATCATCCTCTCCAGTACAAATACTCCAGTATTACACCAATGTTATGTCAGCCTTCTCAACACGTCTCTTAAAAACAACTGTCAGTGATGGTAAGATTTAATCCCAAGCATACTGCAACCTTAATTAAAACCGAGAATGCTGGATGTATGCAGACGATATCTTACTGCCGTCAAAGGATCTCAGTCTCCTAATGAAGACGGGAGCTTATTATATATCTTCGTAGAGAGCACTGATTCCAATATTCAAAGCATAGGAACATATACTGTAATGCATGTATATTCACTAAAGATGTGGTATAGTGAAGTCAAGGTTTGCAAGAAAAAAGTTTTCCAGTATGAATTATCTTTCCGTTCTTAAATTGGCAGAGCACCCAACCAGAGGATCAACACCTGTCTTACAGTCTCTAACGATTCAGTTATTGCTTCACTTGAAGTTATGAGCCATGGGAAGTTTTTATCAAGGTAATAGATTCCTGTGAACTATCAAAATGTCAAATGTCAATGTTCTAATATCAAAAAATAGAATATTGGGTTACAATATTAAGCTTACAATTACAGCACTCCAACTCCTTTATATGATTATGCCATATGGCCAATACTTATAACGCCAGTCAATTTGTCTATAATGCTTTCTAAGCAGTAGTGGTATAATAACAATACTGATAACAGCAACAAACTGCAGATGGTATTTGTTTGTTTTGTTTTTACTATTCGATATGTCCTAAGCGTCGATGTGCTAAATCTAGCATAATCTCTTTGAAGGCCAATGTGTCATTCCACATGACAATGGGATTAAAATAAACTACAGCATAGCCCTCAGTGCCCTCACACGGAATGGTTAAAGAGCAAGGATTAGCCTATATATGTATAGTCCCAAGCTATGACTGACACATTTAGTCTTTGTGATTTACTCTGAGATTATCATACTCTGAAAACGGATATGCTTGATTGGTACGATGGAGTCAAGCATCGAAAATAGCCTACAAATGCATACATGAGGTTGTAGATTTTATTTTTTTCGGCAAGCGACACCATTTTATAAAAAGTTATAAATCAGGGTTAAAAGATTATTATTATTATTATTATTATTATTAAAACTAATGTTTATTCTCTTGTCTCTTCTCACAACACAGTCACATAACAAAGAATAAATCAGGCTATTGCATCCGGTGTGGTTCATATTGTAAGCCAGGGAAGGGTGTTATAGAGGGGATGAGCAATGATTTGTCAGACCCCAGATTTAGGTTGACAGATGTTTATTTGTGACCTCTGATATAAGTTTCTGTACTTCTAGGAAGGCTGTGTAGATAGATGGTACTCAGTTCCTGATCTCTCTGTGGGAGCGACATGCAGGGGGAATAGCTCTATCCGCTGTGCGTGCGTGCGTGCATGTGTGCATGCGTGCGTGCGAACACACGTGCATGCATATAGAGATGGCATAACAACTTGTGTCTTTATTCTTTTCATAATTTTAACACTTAATTTGCATTTTTACATGTTAGGCCTATGTTTTTATGTATCAACAAGACCATGTCAACTGGAGAAGCGACCTTTGGTCCTTCCCTCAATCCACATAAAGGGGACTGAATGTCAGCCTAACAGAATAATCCCTTGATGATTCATGGTCTGCTGACCAACATGTACAGCACTGCCTGCCCTATTTAGAAGAATGGAGTCAAAATCCCTAAAATGCGGTTATTTCTAAATACCATTGGTTTTTGGAGCATCTGATATCCAACATCTGACACCACAAATATTTTTCCTGAATTCAGCCAATGCCCACATCATAGTTATTCCCATAATCAGACTAGTCGATTTTGTCAAATTTAAAAAAGATTGATGACTTTTTGTCTTATACAAAAATCGCCAATCGATAGCCACTGTACACACCCCTACAGCATGGCAGGGTAATGGGACACATCAAATGAGTCGCTTATCTACAATGTGGACGCATCCTTTAACTGCCATTTTCCATCCCTCCGTGTTGCCATTACATGATGGAGGACTTCTCAGTTCCCTGCGGAATGTGGCCCAGTGTTCATTGAGCTGTGACCAGGACTAATGTGAGCTTTCTGTTACATTCCACTCCCTCTAGGAAAAGGCGCTCTGTCACATGAGGAAACGACACAACTGAGAGAATCCTTAAATCAAGCTGCTGAAATAACCAACAAACAATCCAATACAGCCGTTAATATCCACAGGGAGGGGTTCTTTTGGCAGCCAGTAGCTGCATCAAGAACATACAGTATGGCTAAATAAATAAATAAATGTAAATAAATAAATTATAATAAAAAGATAACACGTCAAGTTACTTCAATGAGTAGTGAAATAAAGGAAGTATGAGTCAAATTGACCGTGACCTGCGAGGGCACGAAGGGTGGAATCCAATTTTACCTCAGTTGCACTGCCATCACCGTTTGAGCAAATGTTAACAGCAACATCTGTCACTGCCAGCATCTTCACACGACAAGCATAATACAGTAAATAGAACAGGTTCTCAACCTCAGGCCTGCCTGGGGAACCAAATAATCGTTTTAGCTGTGTAATCAGGGACTTACTTGAATGCAATTAATCACCCTGAAGAAAAATAAACTAGCATTAGTTTGGCTCCTCGGGATAGAAGTTCAATACCTCTGTTATAGTAGTAAGGAGTAAAACGTGTACACAGCAAAATCCTGTGTTAACTCTGAGGAGGGAAATATTCTGACACTCTGCAGAGCTCCTTGCCCACAGCTCTCTCCAAACTTATTCCTCCACCACCAGCTCCACATTTACCCAGTTAAGTTATTTTATATATTAGTCCATTGTGTGCCAATACAACCGTGATCCACAAGTGAGGACTCACTACTGTGTCCAAAGTACATTGCATGCAGCTTTCCTTTTCAGTATTCCCCCCACATATTCATCACTTTAATTACAGTCTGAATATGCAGAATGTCAAACTAACGAACAGGCTAATAAAAAAAGGAGGATGGATGAGCTTTGCACAGGGTTGCGTGATGCAGACCATCTTGAATGTATAAGTCTAACCAAAATCTTCCAGTTATCTCCCATGAAAATTAAAATTAGTGATATGGTGCCATTGATGAGTTAATTTTATTAAGCTATGGGTACAATGTTAAATCCCTGTCCATTCATTTCAAGACTTAGGAGTCCTAAGAACAAATGTCAACTCTGATGATATTATTTTAGTTATTATAGTATTATTATTATAGTATATGGCCAGACTGTATGGACAAATAGACACACACTTGTGCTGCTATAGACACAGATACACTTTTTTGAGTTTTGTTTGTGCAGTTACCTTGCTGTGATGTAATTCCAAAATGTGGACCAGAAATTAAAAAGAAATGTTCCAGTGATTAGAAAGAATTAGTTCAAAATATTCTCCTCATTGACTTGCATTGCACACTAAAACGGCTCTCAAAGTCACTCTTTTAGTACGTAACGAAACACAAACAAAGTTGATTCAGACACTATAGAGCATCACCATAACTCATGCAGCTTTTGTTTTTCATAAAGATGTTATCTTCCTGCACACACTGTGTGTTAGTCATAAATGACTAACACACTGTGTGTTAGTCATATTAGTCAGTCATAGTGCATATTGCAACGTAGGGTGAGGTAAGTTATTCCCTATAAGAAAAGCTGAGCTGCATGGAAAACTATCCAGAAGTACTTGTTTGGTCATCTGGAATTACACTGCTTAATTCTCCACGAGGATGATTGAGAGAAGGCCTAAGGCCAACAGATACACAAACTGCCATCCAATTCCGAAGTACAGTAAGTAGCTGCTGCCTGCTGGTATAGCATAAACAGCGACCCGGGCCCCGGTGGTAGTGGAGTAGAGGTGAGAGATTGCAAGAGTGATATCACGGTAGAGGCTGGCTGAGCTCTCTGCTGCGGAATTACTGGAGTCTATACAAAACTGCTAGGAGTAGCCAATTCTTGTAGTGTGGCCGCTGAACCTGCTGACCGGCTGACCTGCTGAGTGACCATCCTCATTAGGTGTGTTTTTCGTGTGCCTTATTTTTTTGTTATTTTATACAGAATTTCAGATACCGAACATAGAGACAGGGAAGTCTGGAGAGAGGGGGGATTACATGTAATAAAGTGCCATGGGTCAGATTCAATACTGGCTCATACTTACCCATCCCATGTGAGCTTTTTGTGATGGTAAATCAATTTCTTATATCCGTCCCCACAGAGAAATACAATACTTAAACTAGGGGTTGTGCTGATTAAAAAATATATAATGATATGCTAGTACAATAATTTAACTATCACATCTGCAATGGTTGGATGTAGTCTCCCTACACTTCCATTGAGAAATGTCAACCCTGATGTCAGGTGGGCCACGTAATGGTTGACAATATCAAATAAATTATTGGAAGCAGACAGCGCACTTGATTGGACACTAGATTTCCCACTATCTGTGAATTCACAGATTCCTTGCGATTACCTGTTTCCATCAGGAGGGAGACACCAAGCCCCCAGAGAGGCTGGCCAATGTTGAAGCCGCAGGCCCTACTGGTCAAAGATGGGCCGCAGGCCCTACTGGTCAAAGATGGAACTGCATGAGTAAACCCCACGCAGTTGGGGTTTAACACGGATATTCAACAATACAAAAACTAAAAGTGGAAAAAGTGTAGCAATTAAATGGCTGACATTCCACAATACACATTCAATATACAGCCATAGAACATTCAATGCCAGAATTCTGTCGAGGGATTCATCTCCACTGCATTCTAATTTATTGTGCTATGTGTGTACTCAACCAATAATTAATTCCTGTGACTCGGGGCAGCTCTTGTCATATAGTATCAAATCCCTTTGAGAATTCTAGCAGAAAATGTATATTTATTAAAACATGTCTCAATGATCTCTTCAGTATATCCACATGCTGCACATTCTCTGTGTGTGACTGGATTGCATTCATAGCAGCACTAAACACATGTGAACTTCCTTTAATGGGCGCATATGCACAATCACAATTGCCAGCTGTGATTACAATTAGCACGCAACAACTGCAACACACCTGTTAGAAGCACGATATTGCATAATTAGCATGATGTTGTTTATTGGTTTCACTTAATGTTATGAGAAATCACACTTGTGTGAAGTGAGGGGCGCTCTTATCGTTATACCTCATCATACATCATCACATTCTGGCCAATCACGTTTGGCGTCCTCACGTTTCTGTCCTCACATTCCGTGCTCAGCCATTCAAATCATTGCTATGGGGTACACACAAACACACAAAGCTGGGCACAGAGGGGCTAGCACCACTCAAAAAGCTAAAACGTAGTTTTAGCTTTTTGTGATGGTGCATTTTGTGATATGGTCCATTGAATTCCATGCGTTGAATCGCTTGGGTCAATGTGGGTCAACGCACGTCAACGTGCAACAAGACATCATATCAGACATATCAAGACATCACATATTTTGTGTTTAAAACAGAAGTCTGTTGGAGTGTCATAATTCTCTCAGTCTCAATAGCTCTGGTTCAGTTCAGAACAACACTCAGGTAAGATGGTTGCCAACCCGTTATCCCATTCTGCATGTCACTATGTGGTTTTATCTCTATGGTTGACACCCACAGAGGGAAATAAAAGGGGTTAACATTCTAAAATTGTGCTCTGGAATGTAGTAAGCTTAAATATGAACACATTTTGCAAGAAAATAGCAGACAGTGATATAAAATGTAGAACCTTACTGTATGTATACAGCCAAAGAATCTGCATGGATTTGAGCATTCTGTAGCAGGAAGACCATTATGAGTGTCATGTCTTTTAATTGTTCAACAGCCCCCCCGTCAAGCAGCAGTGCTATAGATTGTATGAAACATAAAGCGTGAGTAAAACCACCATGACATCAATATCGTGTTAAGATCCACATGTGACCATGAGTTTACCATGAACATATATGGCACCTGCCACATGCACAGGAGATTAACTCACTGCACTTGCATGACAAGTCCTATAGTGGATCAAACATAAATGTTATCACAAATGACAGATGTTGTGGAGATGGGGATGAGTCTCGTTCCATAGGAGGACCCATTCACTGAAACCTGACTAAAGCCTAATGTACTGTATATTTCATCACACGCTAGTACCACACCGAAAATAGCCTATCTACAAGCTCACAACGTGTTGCAGCGGGACGCATTGTGAGCATGTAGATCTGCTATTTTTGACAATCGACATTGTCGTACAACAGACTGTAAATTGACAATTAGACCTGCTCCGGGTGCTGAGGCTTGATGTCTTTTGGTTTTTTTTCCCCCCCTACAGAAATTCAGTAACATCCCTAGGGATGAAAGTGTCTCGCTGGCTCACTGGGAGGAAGGCAGCATGCATAAAAGGAAATAATCTGTTGTCAGGAATTGCATACAGTAGCCCACACAATCCTCCCTTGCTCCCATCTGCACAGCTTCAGCCCATCTAGACTGACGTCAAAGTACAGATTAGTGGGTTGTTGTTTTTTCTTGCCTTGCCCATCTCTTCCTCTTTTTTTGTACTTAATCTGGACTTTCATGAAACCCTTCCATAGTGCATTTACTACTGCCTTGAAGATGGCACTTAGACAGCAGGGAAACGGGACTCCCTGAATGAACCACTTGAACCCTATAGAATCCCAGTTCTGGGGGTAACAACATAGTTAAATGGTGCATTTATATAGCGCCTTTATCCAAGGTGCTTTACATTTAGATTGTGCTTGTTTACCCATTCATACACTGATGGCAGCGGAAACCATGCAAGGTACCAACTAGCACATCGGGAGCAATTAGGGGTTAAGTGCCTTGCTCAAGGACACATCAACACTAACTCTGGGGGAGCCTGGGTCACTCTACCCCTGAGCCACCGCCGCCCCAGTTGATCTACTGTACAAGCTCACAGCATGTCATAGCGTGAGATTGCGCAGATTGGATATTTTGTGAAAACAGGAGGGAGGTGCCTTGGTAAAGCTGGACAATTATGAATATTGTAGTTAAAGCAGTTATTTCCAGTTTAGGGGAGCTTGTTGTCATGGGACCAGAGAGAGAAAAGCGGAATATGTGGGAAGAACTACAGTAGTCTTTGAGCTTTATGTACTGAGACAGTATAGGAAGCATATAGAGCAAAGATAAAAAATAAATAAAAACATAGAGAAGTTGAATATTTTAATGTCAAATATGATTATTGCATGCTGGAGTTAATACAACGTAATCCTCTGGTCTGTAAAGGTTCATAAAAGCATCACAATTGTCTATATAAACAAGGAGGCCCGTTACTCCACACGTTTGCAAAACAAATTATATTATTAATAATAATAATAATCATCATCATCATCATCAGCATCGGCAAATACTGTACTTCTTCAATCTTCAGCGTTCCTTTTAACCTAGACATATACAGTCTAGCAAAGAAACAAGATTGGACAGCAGGCTTTGTATCATTTAACCACTTCAACTCTACATAATTAACTCTACTTGACTGAGTTGGCACTGTACTAGGTTTTTCCACT
>OOFJ01141176.1:3186-14922 GCA_900323375.1 Benthosema glaciale
AATCAAATAATATACACAGGGCTTACTTTGCGATGTGTTTTTCTTCATTAAGCTTCACGTAGGTCTGACTATCACCCATTTTGTCCACAACATAGCTGCAGAATAGAGAGGAAAGAAAACACAAGATTATACGTAATCACGTCAACTAATATTTGAATATAAAGCTTGTTAAATCCATGGTGGCTTGGGGCGGCCGCTGGCCAAGTGGTCCAGGCGCATGCCACATAATAGGCTCCGGCCTGACAGCCCGTTGCGTGTTCGAGTCCCGTTCATGATGACCCTTGCTGCATGACCCTTGCTGCATGCTCCCCTCTCTCTCTCCCTGTTCCTGTCTATCTTCACTTGAAACTATCAGTAAAGGCAGAAAAGCCTAAAACAAATCTTTAAATCCATGGTAGCTCCTCGTTGAAGTTTCAAAGAAATTCAGAGCCAGTTTGACTAACAAAGGCTGCATGTCAGGGCAAAGCTCGGCATGCACTACGAGCACAAAGATTACAGGAAGAATACAGCTACCGTAGTCAATAACTGATAATTTATGCTGTTATCTCAGTTATGTCACAGAGACGACCGTCGTTGTTTCTTAATGTAAAGAAAGTATTAGATTCTTTGACACCTACATACATACATTCTGCACAGTCAGTGAAAGGAAAACACTTTGAAAACAAGACATGGGAAAAAATGTCACAGCAATAAAAGATGACCCTCATTGTTTCTTCATTAACATATATATTATATTTAGATTCTTGCATTAGTATTTAGACACTTGCATACATGCATTCTGCACAGTCAGTGAAAAGGAAAACGCTTTTGAAAACAAGACATGGGAAAAAACCTATTAACCACTGTGTCCTTCAATATGACAAATCTGAAGGAATGAATATCTGTTATGTCCCTGACCGTCAGGGCCACTGCAGCCGGATACTGATACTTAAGGTTTTCTTTTTCTTTTTTTTTTCACTGCGAGGGAGAGTGAGGGATTTTCCGCATGGTTTGGAATATCCAGAGTGACTGTGTGGGCGTGTGGGCGGGGCATGTGTATACAGTGTCTATATAACTACTCACACACGTGGCTTAGAGCACTATGTCAGTGTGTATTGTGTAATGCCAACATGAAGCTTCATCTTCATTCAGTCTGTCAGCTCGTTGCTCTGTGCTTCTGCTGTGTCTACATCACAGGTAAGAGAAACTACATGCATTTACCTACATTATCTGTCTACTCTACCGATCTATCTATCTATATGCCAGTCCATCCTGTCTGTGCATGACTACTTTACGTATGTTACTTTGTGTACAAACTTTGCAGTCGGATGAATAGCGATCAGAGAAAGGAACAAAAGAAGTCAGATAACAGGGCGCAATGTCAAATATAGTACATAAGGTGCATGATCAGAGTACAAAATAAAAAGGGTGCATATCGCACTCTTGTGCAAATAAATAGAAACGCTTAGTAGCCGATTGCAGATATACAACAGCAGATATCCTGTGCAAGTGAGAGACATCAATTCTGAATTGTTGCACTTTATCGATTTAACCTTTTGTGTTATGCTTTGATTTGACCTCTAACCTTGTTGTTATATATGTCTAGTTCCAGAGACAAGCAGCACGTTTGTCCCGGGAAGGTGCCTATGTCCACAGACCCAGAACTCAGTCAGAGGACAACTAGCAGATCTCAGAGTAATTCCCAGCAGCCCCAACTGTGACAGACACACTGTCATGTGAGTACCACATCCTGGCGTGCACGCGCGCGCACAGCCGCACACACACACACAGAATTCCTGCTACCGTTAACAAGGATCTGATTTAATGAGTGTGTTGTATTTCAGAGTCGTTCTGAAGAGGAACAATGATGAGGTGTGTCTGAACCCACAGTCACAGGTTGGAAGGTTACTCATACGCTGCTGGAACAGGTGAGAGACATGATGTCTACTGTGATTATGATGAACTAAATTAGAGTTTTAACTAGTATGTTATGTCCTTGAAATATCCTTTGTAATATTTGCAATTTCAAGTTGAAAATGGGGAAGGTGTATAATATTTGCAATTTCAAGTAGAAAATGGGGAAGGTGTATAGGGTTGGAGGGGTTACAGCATTGTGTAACAATGTGTAACAACAGCACTGTGTCAAACAATGTTCAAACTATCTGATTTGCAAAAAAGTGAAATTTGCAAGTCACAGCTGTGTCCCACCAGAAAAACATTGAATTCATTTTAGTGCACTAATGCAGCAAAATGCCAGTGTGATCGCCTAATTTAGCTTGGAAAAGTGTGCAAGACAAGTAGACACACAAGGGTCTATTTGGTTCCATTTATGAGTTAAGTTAAGATTCACTCTGTGATAATGTATAATTGATTTTGTAGTCTTCATGCTTTTGTACAAAATACATCACAGTCGGCCTAAAAACAGAACAGAGGTTATTATTTGTGTTAGGAGTCTGCGCAACACAGAGAACCAAGCTAATGCGCTTCACCCTTACAGGCTAAACATTCATAAAGTTTGTGTCCTTCCTTTCTTTCTTTCAGGGCCACTAAGTTGGGCCGTAACGTAAAGCTTTGCCTGAAGCGCCGTAGGAGAAGCCGGCCGCAGCATCAGAGGTCACGACATAGGAACGGGGGCCACAACGGGAGGGCAACGTCCTCTTAGGCAAACAACCGTCCAGAACAATACAACACTAAAGTTTGGAGAGGAAGTGGCCCGTCCAGAATCTGACCCAATGATGACTCCTGACTGATAAGACACGCTACCAGGTCGGACTGTGGGAGAAGGAACGTTGTGTTGACATTTTCCCTTTCCTGCTCTGCTGGTGGGAGAAGCTTTACATTTTTGTATGTCCGAGATGATGATGATACAGTAAAACAAAGCTGGTTCTTTGTTTTATTATTTGTCATCGAGTAGCATTTCTTTGCATTTATACACTGTTACGTATGTTATGAAGTCATAACTATACAGTTTCTGGAGGTACAGTAAATGTATTTTTAGTTTATAATAAAAAAATATCCACTATAATGTGTTTTTTTATATTGCACTTTTGTAATAAATGTATCAAAAAACACCTCAACCTTTTGTGGTTATTTCTTTAGTAATTGGTCACTTCTTTGGTTTCAATGAGGAGAAAGAGAAAGCAAAGGAAAGGAAATGGGGGGGTTACGCTTTAATTAATCAACAACAGGACATGAGTCATCGAGTGGCTATATAAAGTAAACACTGTCCCGAAAGTGAAGACCAACGTGCTTCAGGCAAGATGAAAATGAAAGGCTTTTGGGCCTCAAGAGTCAACAGTACGGTATGGCAGTGTTTTACCTGGACTTTTCAACCAGTGATTCTCAATTTGTGATAATTATTAACACATATTTTTGGGTTATGGACCCATTTTCTACAATTTTAACATTCAGAACTTAAAAAGTCAAAAACCTTTCAAAAGAATTTCAGAAGTTAAGATAATTGACAAAATGACTTCTGTTAAAGCTGTGCAGGGGTTATCGCTATGTATGTTGGCCTATATGGCCAAAGCATTTCCGGGGATCCCCAGCCAAAAAGGTTGAGAACCCCTGTACTAGTGCACTCCTAATGTGTCATATTCTTGTAGTAAATAAGTGTCATCATAAATATTGTGAAGAAAACCTGGAAACTGAAATTCAGTAATTGGGTCTTATGATTAAAATGACATTATAACGTGTAAAACAAAAAAAGTCTGCACGTGTACAGACGTGTTGAAGAACCCTGAAGCGAGCCAATAGAGCCTACTTCCCCTGAGCTCAGGGGATAAATTGAATCTTCAACATCAGGTCAAAATTTGTGGGATGCTGCACATGCAGATTAGACACACCAACGGACCAACATGCCGAAACAACGGTCGGACATGCGGTCAAACATGCGCTGCTCCCGTGACTGCGGTTAGGGTAGGTTAGGGTTTGAGGTAGGTTGTCTAGGTGAGACACGACCTTTGACACAATCTAACAATGTGTCATTAGAAGAGCAGGGAAACTAAATAAAAACACCCCAAATACGTTTTATACTTTTGTATTGTATTAACATACCTACAATACAGATCGGACAAAGTTTTATTGAATTCATTCAAAAACATTACATAATGCTATAATGCCAAAACACGTTGTGAGCTTGTACAGTAGATCCACGATATGCATTTATTTGATACCCTTTTTGACATCTCTGGGACCCCAATGTATACACTGCACAATCCTCAGTGTCAATTACTGTCCATAGTGTCAAACAGACATTGAGAAGCGGTGAAATAGAAGACCCAAAGTAAAACACGGTTGCAGGTGCAGGATATAGGGCTCCATTTTCGTGACACACTAAACCCCTTATCCCTAACTTCTTTGCCTTATTTTACTATTTTGAAAACATTCTTGAATAGTTCAACTAGCCAGCCTACAAGCTCACAACCTGTCAATGTAGATTGGCTAGTTGAACTATTCAAAAATGTTTTCAAAATAGTAAAATAAGGCAAAGAAGTTAGGGATAAGGGGTTTAGCATGTGACGAAAATGGAGCCCATAGTCTGCATTATATAAGAGAATTCAATAACAAACACAGGTCAAGTTCTCAATGACGGGAAAAAGATATCAAAAACCTGATTGAGGTAAGAAATCCTATATCGACATAGGACCCGCATGTAGCGCGGGCCGGTACACTGCACGTTTTCTTAAAACACAAAGGCAGTAATCTCATCATCGCGGTTCACTTCATATTACACCTGTGATGCATTGCAGCCAGGCTGTAATATGAACACAAACCCTCTAAAACAGAGACGCCCAGGTGAGCACTGAGAAGCAGAGGGATGGTTTCCCTTCAGGAAAACCTCTGAGTTTTCCTGTAAACCATGTGATAAGAACAGATGCACTGGATATGGTCATACAGGAAGCCCCGTTTGACACACACACACGCACGCACGCACACGCACACACACACACACTAATTTATTAAAAACCGTTAGATGATTAACTAGAAAAAGTGCCCTTCTGGGAGAGTCTGTGTGTGTGTGTGTGTGTGTGTGTGTGTGTGTGTGTGTGTGTGTGTGTGTGTGTGTGGCAAAGTGTTTGCGCGCGTGCATGCGTGTGTGTGAGATGCGACTTGGACTGTTGTATTGCCACCATGAGGCTGATTTGAAAACTGTCAAGTGGCATTTCTTCCTCAGCCTAGTGGGAATATGCATGCACAGTTTCACCACAATTGGATGCTGAGTTGAGGAGTTTTGTACAAAACGGGTACAAAACTGGCTACTCCAGAAACCAATCGTAGCCAATCAGGATGGATTATTTACAAATCAACAAACCCGTCTTGATCACATGACTATGGAGAGCATGTGTAACGATTTGCGTAGGATTTTGATTAAATCTGAATGAGTAATATTAGAAAATGTCTTTTACATATGTCGGCCTCCTGGTGCCGCTATAAAGACCAGATGTGAAAAATTCCAGGCCATTGTTTTTCCTTGGCCTCTAGGGAGTGTGCAAAACTGTGCATACAAGGTTTTACACAGATCGGTGCTGTTATAGGTAAAAACACGAGGCTGAGTTGAAAATATTCAAGTGGCATTTCTTCCCCGGCCTAGTGGGAATGTGCGTGCTAAATTTCAATGGAAATCACATGATGTGTTTCATGATTTGCAGCATTGTATTTGAAACGGAGCACTCCTGCGAACTTAGTAAAGCCAATCTTAGGATGGAGTCTGAAAAATCTGAAAGACCCATTTTGTTGAATGGCTCTAGTGAATGACTGACTGAAGGACTGTGTACCAATTTGTGTGACAAAATCTGTAGGTGTACTGTCAAAAAAATGTTTTGGACAAAGTGGCCTCCTGGTGGCGCTATAACAGGTCAAAGTGAAAACGTTGGGGCAGAGGTTTAGCTGTGGCATTCAGGGAGTGTGTGTGCAGACGAGTATGGCTGTGAACGAGCCAACGGTGCCAGTGATTAGCTGGTCACAGACGGACGGACGGAGTGCAAAACATACTCTCTCCCCATGCCTTCGGCCTGGTGGAGACAATAATTAATCAAAAATCGAAAATAGATCAATAGGTTCACAACGGGTCAATGCACTGTGAGCTTGTAGTAGGCCTATAACATATGGCTTAAGTGTTACATGGCCTGCATTCATCTTTCTTCCAAATATTTTTACACTGTTTTTATTGCTACTATTACTTGAGTCCAAAATCTAAGTACTTCTTCCAGTGGTGCTTGTAGGAACATGTCTTCCTTAGCCGTGAGAAATCTGATATGGTTGCTGAATTATGCATGCTGATACTTGGGACGCATGGTTCTAATATACACTATGCTCAAGTGGAAGGGAACAACTCAACAAGATCCTTCTTGTCACAGTTCAGGGCAGGCAGGGGGATTGTGAGGACATTATTTAGGGGGGGAAAAGGTCAGCTCCATTAGTTCAACTGAAAAAATCTCAGCACTTGCATAAGAAACTGGGTTAAAATCCAGGAAAGTTACATAGCGCTGCTTTAAGGCACAGTCATAGAGAGACATGATTCTGATTGATTGATTGATTGATTGATTGATTGATTGATTGATTCTGAACAAATCACCAAACTAAATTAGATGATTGAAAAATTAGAAAATGTAGAAAAGAACAAAGTAATGTACTTTCACTAAACACTAACGTGCCCTACAAACACAATTACTGGTCAGCTTCATGTGATGATCATATTATAAACAGGCTTTGTCAAAATGATAATACATAATGACACTGCCACCTTGTGGCTAAACCAATACATATAACTGGCATTTGTTGATTAGCCATCTCTGCCAGGCCGAGGTTATGTTTGAACTCCTGTCCGTCTGTCCATCCGGTCATGTTGGCTTTTATGGAATAAACTCTTGTTTTAACTTTACTTCCTCTCCTCCACATTCTTTAGTTCTTCTTTTGGACTTTTTTCTTAAAAAAAAAAAAAAACACACTGAACAGATCAGGGTCAAACTTGGCACTCTCCCAGCAGGCCAATGAAGTCAGACAATCCACAATAAAAGATATCGCTGGATTCCTTGGATCATAATAATGCCACTCCCCATTTAGGCCATGGCCACTTTATCTATCTATCTATAGCATTTTCTTCAAAGCATACTTTTGCTACTATTCCTAAGAAAAGTTACACAGAGATAACAATAACCATCATCACATCATTTGCAACTCCATTTGCATTCCCAACTTCCCACTGAACATAAGGCACTCTGAGCTCAATGTCGGAGTGCAGTGTCAATGTGTAACTCCTGCTGAGTCTGTCAGCTCACTGCGCTGAGCCTCTGCTGTGTATTAGTATACAGTGTATTAGACGAGAATCTATCTATACTGTATATAATGGAAGTATCACTGTTACACATTAAATGCAGGTTGCAATACACAATACAACTTACATGAATCTCAAGTGATTTACTCAACTGTAACATCCACGTTTCCTGCACTGTATTATACTGACCTCTAATCTCGACATCTAGGTCAAGGTCCAGAGAAAGGATTTTAAACGTTTTTTTCCAGAGACCCAGAATTCAGTCCAAGGACAACTACAACAAGACTTCAGAGTACTTCCCAGCAACCCCAACTGTGGTATATTATATGTTAGTTCTTCCGGCACAGGAGGCCACGATCCGGGTCCCTTTGAGGCCCGGGCCTCCCCTCAAGGGAGACTGAACGCCGGGAGACTGAAAGCCTGGCCGTGGCACAACCAGGCCCTTTTGCAAAGCATCAAGTTTAATTTACTGAAGTATCCTTAATTATTGCTGCATCTATGACTAGGGGAAAGGAACTGGTTGGAATATTGTGTTCCATCCATGCGCTATGGCTCCCCCCTGTCAGGTGATAAGAAGAGGCTTGCTCACTTCCCGTGCATTGAAGGAAGCATGAGCTCAGTTCAGGGCTTCCCCCAGGTTGGCCGGGGGAGAGCAGCGGCCAGGATTACAGCTTAGGCAATTGGCACCATGCGAAAAATATGTTACAAAATCGTGGGATAAAAAACAAAATCAGGGGGTTATTCTCAAGTCTTACAAGCATTTTTTTTTAAACAGGCCTCAGGACTAAAACCAAAACAAGTTGGTGACACAGTGGTAAAGTCCCTTCCCACCACCATGCAGCTTGTGGCTTCAAATGCACCGTGGTGCATCCAGCTTTGAACAATAGGTCCGTGTTCGGAGGAGGGAAGCCGGGCGGGGAGGAGGTTATTGCAAAACACGTACAGCAATTTATTTGTTTATCAATATTGCCCAGCCACTAAATTCTTAACCATGTAATGCTTGGAAACCGAGAATTGACTCGATACATAATAGCAATCCTCAACGTCTGGATCAAACTTGTTGCTGTTGAAATAACCACTGTTCACCAGCCCCATATACACCAGTGTTCCCAAAGGGTGGTCCGTGGACCCCCAGGGGTCCTTGAGGGAGTTCTAGGGTCCCCAGCTAAATTATAGTGTACAAGTGTGTAGTGTCTGTCTGTGTACAAATGGAACCAAATGGACCCGTCTCAGAGTTAAATTAACATTGATTTTACAATATAAATTGGGGGTCCCAGAGATAGAAATGCCATTACATGGAGGTCCGTAGACTAATGCAACTGGGGGTCCTTGAAATTAAACGGGTTGAGAATCACTGCTAGAGCCGTAAAAATCTTCTCTCATGGGGGTCCTTGGCATATTCAAAATGGGGGTTCCACGGGCTAATTAGTGTCAATTTGGGGGGGGATCTCTTGACACAACCACTGGGGAACCACTGCCATACAGAGTCATCTTCTAACATGGAGGGTATGGGTCCACCTTTTCAGGTCCAATGCACCACTCCAAAGCCTGTGCAAGTTCAGATTGATCAACACACTGAGGAGAACCATGCAGAACAAATAAAATGGACTGACACTACACAGACAGTCAGACCAGGTCTACAGAGGTTTCCTTGGAAGATGTGTAAGATAAAGACACTGCCACCTTGTGGTTGAAAACCAATAAGCAATCATACTAACTGAACATCCTGAACTGCCACGCACAGGTATTTCTGATTGGTCAGTTATTTACGGTCCAATCAACTGGAACAATGCTACTACACTAAGCACATCCTCAGCGTTCATTTAACCCAAGAGTATACACACCAAATTAACCCGTAAGGGTCCACATTTGCATACTTTCTAAAATTAACACTGGATTTTAGTGTGTATCCACACAGATTCTGATCTCACTGCTGAATGAATGGAACCATCTGTGTAGTAAGTACAGCAATCTTCACCCATGCAATTACGTGATTGCATTATTATCTTTTCCTCACACCCAATTAACCGGATTAAAAGATACAGATTGGCAGCCATTGAATGCTTTGGCTACACCGCATCATTTGGTCTCACAAATAGTGGAGGGAGAGAGGGAGGGAAGGAGGAAAGAGGGGGGGGGTCCTCAAAAACCAGACAACTGAGATAATTAACTGTGACGTGAAACCACTCAGTATCATCAACTGATCAGAAGATGCTCCACCTTGGCCCAGGCCACTGGCATGGTGGTCCGGGCACCCTATGCTGCAAGTTCAAATCCTGACGACGGTCCTTTGCTGTGTGTCACTCCCCACGCAACCCTCTCCTCATCAGTCTTAGTCTACATGTCCTATCAAAAAAAAAGGAAAAAAAAGATGCTCCACCTCAACCTAAACACATCCAGTTACAGAACTAACCCATTTCACTGTATAGGACTGCATAAAGATGGGTCTGTTCCCTTAAAACCCCCCTTTCCCATTTCTGGGATGTTCATTCCATTTGACCTCATTGTCCATATATTCCAATAAGTTATTCATTTTCCATTCTATTATTATGAGACACATTGAAGTCAAGCAGGAGGGGATGTTCATATTAAAATCTCAAGTGTCAGCACCTTCACCTCTTCCATCAGGAAGCAAGTTTGCCTAATGGTATATACACTATATGGATATGCTGCAGTGGTCAGTCTACTCCTCCTCATGCATATTCATACAAAGTAACGGACGCATAAATATTCCATAGGCTAAGAAATTTAAGGATTCACAGTCTGTCACCGTTATGAATTATTTAATCATCACACATGGCTTCACCATAGGGGTTCACACACAGGCAGACCAAAGGCTCAAGAATATCCAGAGGTTCACCTCTCAACCTTTTCATACAGATTCTACAATGCTGTTGTGAGCTTGTGTTGATCTTTATTATTTGACAAACCAGTTTTTATAGTAGGGTATCGTTTGCTGATTACTTTTCATGCAGTAATAATGGCACTTTATGGTAGTTCATTTCAGATATTTTCTTTTATTAAAAAAAAGGTCTTGAACGTCCACTTTACTCAAGTTTACTGTCATCTGGGGGTCCTGCATGGACCTGACCCGGGGACCCCTCAAGGTCGACCCACAGGTTGAGACTGACCTGGCTGTCTGCATTCCTTTCCTCTCATCTTCATCGTGCTATATATGGCCTGCACAAAGACTCTCCAATCCCATGGTCGTTATTCGTCATTCCATGATTCATTTTCGGGTGCGGGCTACTCATTTCATACCCAATTACCCAACCATCACAGCAGCTGTGGCCGTAAACGTAAACAATGCATTACCAAGGAGGTCCACGGCAGCTCCCATGTAGGCTATATTACGCTATG
Organism: Benthosema glaciale; assembly: GCA_900323375.1. Lineage (NCBI taxonomy): Eukaryota > Metazoa > Chordata > Actinopteri > Myctophiformes > Myctophidae > Benthosema > Benthosema glaciale. The sequence continues at coordinate 13,802 of OOFJ01141176.1, forward strand.
CCCCCAAAAAGCGGAATTCCAATGCTGAGAAATGTGAGAAACAAAGCATGCATGAGTCTAGCGCACAAGTCTGGACTTGGTATTATAGTGCATTACTACTAGTCTAGTCTACTAGAACATAAGCAGCAGAGGGGGAAAAAACTAAGTTTTTAGTTTGGATGTTTTGTTTCAGTTTCCCGATAGATAACACACACAAATACACACAATAATAATATAATAACATGTCAATTGAGTGCATGTCATGGGAATGTTTTTTTTTTTTTTTTACTTTTTATTGAAAATCACAAGACGATACAATAAGGACAAGACAAGACAAAACAAAACAAAACTAGACATTACACACAAGGGGAGATTCACTATTGATCACTATCCAACAGTACCTCAAACAGCCTCCCATTTCTCTATGTATCCATGACAACTTTAGAGCGACGGTGATTTATTGTGCTTCATTCTGCTTCACGTTTTCCCAGAGCGCACAAACCACGAAACCAGGTCGCGTCTCTAACAACCTGAGCCTACAGCGACCGCGGCATACATACATTTATTACATACTTCATTCAATAAAATAAAATAAGATAAAACTAGAGTACATGATGCACATTCTTACCATAGCCAAAGAAGCTCGTCTTCTAGCCGCGCCTGGTCAAATATAACGTCAACGAGGCGTCCTTTATTATTTCTTTCTCGTTTTCCTCCACTGCGGTTTTATGATATGATCATTGCACTTTAACGCTTATCAGTTTCTCCACATAACAGCTCTGAACAGCCGTGAAGTATCCTGGAGGCTTGCCGGGTCTGAACGACAGCAGGATGAACCAATAGGACTCCGTACTGACAAGCCGCGACCAATCACCGTCAGCCTGGGGGCGGATCTGGCGTTCACCAAGGTACCACCGAAAATAGCCAATCTACAAGCTCATGCAGCGCCGCTCACAACCCGACGAGATCGGCTGTGTGTGTGACTGTGTGTGCGTGCGTGTGTGTGTGTGTGTCCTATAATCACAACACAAGCACATGGCAGTTTATAATCTATCTATCTCTCTCTCCTCTCTCCCTCTCCCTCTCTCCCTCTCTCTCTCTCTCTCTCTCTCTCTCTCTCTCTCTCTCTCTCTCTCTCTCTC
>OOFJ01141205.1:0-10823 GCA_900323375.1 Benthosema glaciale
CGTTGCACGCTCCAGCTCCAGATCCACACACAGGCTCTCCCGTCAGTGCAGTCACCCGCCTGCCTGCCTGCCTGCCCCCGCGACAGCTCACTGTCACCGTCCCCTCCAGCTGCCCGTATATTCGACCCGTGACCGAACAGTCTCTATGCATGCGGGCCCTGGTCGGGCCCAAAGGGGGACGGGGACATGTTGAGGCTCCTTCAACCAAATATATTATTCTCAAAGAAATATGTTTGTAAATGAAGGTCTTCATTTTATGGAGCAGAACACTTCACTTCCTCATATTTCACAGAGAAAAATTATGGAGCAGAACACTTCACTTCCTCATATTTCACAGAGAAATTAAATTTAACGCAATTTCAGTGTGACTGTTCTGTGACTGTTCTATATAATGTTCTGTCCTTCTCAGCTCATCACCACTAGCAATGCGTTGGGAGCTTGAGAGACACATAGCTTTAAAGTTGTTAAGCGGTTGTGGAGATTGATAATTATCAGGAAAGAATGAAGGAGCACTTAATTTCCATTAGAAGGCTATTGGATTTGTAATAGCCGACAATTTGTATATATTTTTTTACATCCCTCAAGGCTCGTCCACTCATTCCGCCTTGGTAAAAGAATAGCTCTTAGCCAGTGTGTACAGCAGCTGTCTGGGGAAGCATCGATGGTGTGAGAGGAAACCGGATCGCTCCCCAGGCACATTTTCAGAGCCTAGAAATACAGTAAGCCATGCCTTTGATTTGTTGCGTTGTAAACACACAGGGCAAGAGGAGCTGTGATATGACCTGCAGTTTCACTCTCTGGGCATCTGTTTGGATGCAAAGGACCACCAGATGTGTGCACTTGAAGCCGGCACGCAGCCACAAAGTGTGTTTTTCTGTGGGCTTGCTTCGTCAATTACTCTGCGGAGAGTGGGAGGTCTGCGTGTCCCCAAAGTGGAGAATGATTGAGTAGAGTGGCTGTAATTTATTAATTATGGGACTATATTCTTAGACCGCGGTGCCCGGCTTCATTCAATTTGTATGGATCGAGAGAGGGAGAGAAAGGGAGGGCTAAAGGGAAAGGGACTTCGTTTCACTTACGTTGCTTATCTAAATTTCCCCTGTTAGTAACCTCTTTCACAGAACATACAGGGCTGGGTAATATATCGATATTATATCGATATTGTAATATGAGATTAGATATCATCTGGCATTTTGGATATTGTAATATTGTGATGATATTGTGAAACTTGTGTTCATGACCCTATATTGTCACATGACACATCACAGACACTTTTATCATTGACCAATTTGTATCCCCCCATTTAGACATGACTCCTGTCCTGTTTATATGGGGTGTAAATATTGGTAGTTGCGGGTTACAGTTTTTTGGGCTTGTTTCTAAAGTGTAGTTGCTTCCTAAATGTTGTTTAAACCCGTGGTTCTGAAACATTTTCATGTCAAGGGCCTCACACATCTATCTACTGTATCTGTAAATGCACCAAGTGTCTGTGCGTATGTGTGCACGTATGTCTGTAATCCACGTAGCTCGAGAACCGTTCGCCCCACCGACTTCAGTGTCAAGTGCGATAAAGGCGTCCCAGATTCTACAACATATCTAAGGAATAGATAAGATGGCACAAATAATCACACCCTTGTTGCCAGAGAACCCTTTGTCCGATTTAGAAGAGTCCTAGAGCACCGATTATTACCGAATACCGATGCAACATTTGAAATTTCTATTTGAAAAACTGCCTGCTTGCTCAGGGGATGAATTGGATCTTCACCATCAGGTCAAAATTCATGCGAGATCTACTAGGTGAGACATGACATTTGACACAATCTAAAATTTTGATTGTGTCTATTGTGTCAAAGGTCATGTCTCACCTAGTAGATCTCGCATGAATTTTGTCTCAATAGTAGACCAGGGAGGCAAACGTAAATAATATCATAGGCTAGTATAACATATTCTACCATACAGATTGGACACAATTTTATTCATAAAAGTGACATGCGGTGCCGCTTTATGTAAACTTAATTCAAAGAACCTTAAACTTTAATTATACAATGAACAAGCAAGCAAGTAAATATAGCTTCTATCTGCTATTTTTGAATATACACATTAACCAAATGTTCAAAAATAAACTATCTAAAAGCTTGTTCACAAGCACATCTGTACATCATCATCATAGTACCTGTTTTTTATAAAAGATGTAAAAAAACCTACACAGCGGCTGCATAATTGATACCGACCATACCTGATGGTCAAATAATGGCGACAGATGTTGTCCAAAAGTCAAATGATGGCAGATTAATCGGCCAGGTGGATATTATATATATCGGCCAGACCGACACACGTGGCATCTTTATCTTTATCTTGCTGCCTGCCAGAGACGCTGCATGGCAACAGGTTCCACACAGATTTAGCTAATTGATCTCTTCTTCGCTGACATTCCTCACTGCCATGCTTGGCTCTCTCTCTCCCAGCCAGGAGGATGCATGTGTCAGTCAGGGGCAGTACAGGGCCTGTAATGGACAGTGTTGGTCCCGCACGCCGCCGCCGCACACTCCTCGGTGCTTAGCGCTGAAAAGGCACAGAGGAGGCCACATCAAGCAGCTTTGTGCTGTTAATGAATGGGAGGCACACACACAAAGGGACAGGAGCTGGCTATTTGTAGAGCCTCAGAAGCTTGCTGTCTAAATGGATCATTTTGGCAGCCGGTGTGGCTTGTGTGTGCGTGTGTGCGTGTGTGCGTGCGTGCGTGCGTGCGTGCGTGCGTGCGTGCGTGCATGTGAGGGGGAGCCGGGGAGGGTGGATACTATACATTTTGAAAAAAATATCTTGAGTAATACCCATTTCTTCTTCAATATGTGTTGTTGAGTGTGGTTGCTGATGGAAAAATAAATGATATAGACTTGGATAATGATGGATAAATCCATCATGTCGATCAGTAGCAGCAAAAAAAAGGTGGAAAAACAACAATCAGGCTTTTGTTTTGTTCTCATCGTGGTTTTCTTTTTCATGAATTGAATGTCAAAAGATGGCGTTATAGAGATTAATGTCCCGTCAATATACTGAACGTCTGTGAACATGGGAATGTTTGAGTTCGCAGAGAGTAGTAACACATATCTCTGATGACTGACGATCTAATATTTATGTTACAGATTCAAACTGCTACTACTGAGTATCAATTTCACTATAAATGTCTGTGAGGACACAACGGCAGGCATTTGCGTTGCGATTAATTCATCTGAAAATACTAGCGTTCGCTGTCGGGTGGAAACCTTGTATGTCCAAAACGGTTGTTTTTCAAGAAATGGAAAAAGGAACGGTACGTGTGTTCCAATGGATCCAATCCCAGTAAGCACAGTCAGGACCTAGATGAATTAGTGGCGTCTCTATTTGGGCCAGATCAAGTCAAACCAGGTAGTCAGATCTGGCCCAGAATATCACCTGATTTCAACCAACATTAATTCTGCCCACTAAGACGGACGTCCCTGGAATGGATGATTCGGAGAGTCTCTGATCGAGGACAGATCAACAACAAAAGTCATATCATAACTAGTCAGATCTGGCCCAGAATAAGCTATATTATTTCAACTGGTGAAGATGTCCTGGAAATAACGTAGCCCCCATATGGGCTGTGATCTGGCCTAGTCCTGAACGTCATTTGGCTTGCTGGGATGTAGTTATCCTTTAGTCACAAGCTCTTTTTCATTGGGTCAATATTTATAGAAATCCACAGACAATAGCAAAGAGTTGCAGATCTACAAGCACACGTGTTGTGAGCGGTTATTTTTGCTACTTTTGTGTGATGAAGTAGGCCGGGCATTCATTTATGGGGGGTTGTCTGCAATTTACATAAGCATGAACAAAAGAAAAAACATGTTAATATATCATATACAAAGTACAGTAGTTAATATGAAACATACATGAGCTAAGGACGTAACAGTAGAAATGAATTATACAGATACTAATTATAATATGCATATAATAACTATATACTATATAGTGCTATGTTTACATGAAATGCTATCGGTCTACATAAACTGCTATCTGGGTCAACATAAAAAGAATGTTATCCAAGTCGAGCCTTTGCTTATGCCTCTAGGAGGTCGAGGCTAGGGCAAGTGCTTGCCTGACCCCACGACAACAATAGTGTCATGATGAGTATATTCACACAAACTGAATGTTAATGTGGCGATAAAGAAACATCATTCTTATTAGGAACAAGGTTTATTTTTCGGAACTTCCGTACCGTGACTAAAGGCCTGTATGAATATTTGCCGGTGAATGTTTCATTCTCATCAAACTAACAATTTGGTGATACCTCATTCGTACAGGTTGATGCTTTTATTCGGGTGAAAAATGTGATTAAAAAAAATGAATAGATTGCATCGCTTCATTCATCACACATAATCATTCTCATACTGTGTAGATGTAGGCTAGAGTCATCGTGACACAAACAGCAGTTTAAATTAATGTGAATTAAGCGCACAAAATAAACGCTGTTGTGTACAAGGACCTCTGAAGTGTGTTTGACCCATATGGTTCCATTTCTACACTCTTCAGTTAGATTAACACTCATTTGTAGCGTACAATACATTTAATTGTTTTCGCTCAGCGCCTGTAACTCTATATACCCGTTCTGTGGGCGGAAAGTTTGTTTTGAACAATTCCCCCACGAACAAAGGACCAGAGAGAGTTGCGGCATTTCTCAACAGATGAGAAAAGTGTGTGACGAAATTACCACTCTTTTCAGATTCCTGTAATTGCAATATGGCTCTTGAAGGGAAACCGGGCATTGGAAATAATTTGCACCAGAGTGTGTGTAGGAAGCTACTGGGGGGGAAAGCTAGCAATGCAATTACACAGCCGATAAGTGGTGCAGGAGCACAAGTGTCTGTAATGAACTAGTTAAGACAGTGGCGTACAAGCACTTGTGCATTGGCTAGGCGGTGATGAATGCAGCCTTGTAATAGGGTGTGATTAAACTTAGCAAATCTAATTCTTTCCAATCGCACGCTAAACCACCGTGAAGAGTCCCACGAAAGGTTCCCGCGTTGGTCGATTTGAAGATGACTCGATGTATTTTCTCGAAACTCAACCCACCTGGATCGCTGTGCCTGCCGTTTTTTAGAGGGGTTTTCAAGCACTCTTTTGTTAATTTATTTAAACATCAACACATAGAGGTCATGTTTTTACGCATTCATATTTAATACGAGGGGCCGGGAATGAGCATATTGGCATTTGTAATGGAGAGATAGTTTCAATAAATTTGAATACATGTTTAAGAAATGCGGCCAAACATTAATTCACATTATGAAACGACGTCTCCCAGAATGTGGTGTATGAAATCTATAGACACTTCTTTTAACAGTGAATTATCTGAAAGGCTATTCGATCTGACACTTATGCAGATATGCACACAAGCACATTTATCGCCGAACTAAACGCACTTAATGCACATGCATACTGTATGCTGTGGCATACTTTGTGTGAAGCTTATGATACAGCCTACATATGCAGGTGCATCCTTTCTGACTGTGGATGTCCTCCTTATTCAGCATATCCTTGCTAGAGCACAGACTTTTCTCACATCATTTATATCAGTGGTTCTCAAACTTTCTTTTCTTTTTTTTTTTAAAGACGAGGACCCCCAAATTGGTTAGGGACGGGTGATATATTTGGCAGCGGACCCCCATCTGAAAATATTGCTACCTAATGTGGGGAATTGTCTTTGGCTTGCAGTCTAACTAAAAAAAGGCATCAGGAGAAACTGCTTGCTTTTCACCATGTACGCACATCTTAGATGCTGTTTGATGTGTTTCCAGCACTTTTTATGACCTTGCACTGTTGTTCCCCTCCTGTATACTTCTTAAAAGTTATATTGTTATTACCCTATTAGCCTGAATAATATAAGACTGTCTGTTTTTGTTCCAATGGAAGTCGTATTATAATCGGGGACTAGACGATTTGACATTCAGTGTTATTTTCTTCCACAAATGAGTCTTGGAAAAATGGGGATTGTCTTATAATCAGAGTCGTTTGTCTTATATTCGGGACAATGCAGTTATACACAGTAAAATCCTGTTATTATATCCATTTGTAGTACACTCTGTCTCTGAGTTTAGTGTTCAAAGGTAACAATTGTTCACTCTCACACTTTACTGTGTAACATTACGTTACTTCGGTTCAGGCACCTTATTGTGTTCTTCTGGGCTAAACTTCCATCCCGAACTTCCATCTGATTGCACATCAGCTACCTAACTAGGCAGATCAGCTACCTAACTAGGCAGATCATACGTGGCTGTGTGCGGAACGGAACAGTGGCCCTGCGTTTAACCGCAACAATGTCTATCACCGGAGGTGAGTGCTGTCCGTGTAGGGTCTCAAAATCATCTGTTCAAGCACAGACAGATCCTGCTAAGTGTGCATGTACATGTATGTGTTTTGGGGGGAGGACAGCCCCTTAGGACCCTTAAGGGTGGGAGTCAGACAAAAGGCCCCAGAGCTCACCTAACCATGTCTGCCTCTGTTCCCCCTCTCACTTTCTGTGTCAGGGGAGCCGTGTGAATGACATCACTGCTCACATTTCAAGAACACAGAGCTTTCTTACCTCTTTATTTACCGTCTGCTGATAGTCATAAATCCTGCTGCTGGTTCACTCTTCACCTTTTGACCTATTTAACCGAAGGTGACAGCTCGCTCCCATTTAAAAAAGAGAAAAAGAAAAAGAGAAACACCTCTTACAAATGGCTGCCGGCAATCTTTTCTCCGACAAATGGGGTGGGGGTGGGACACACACACACACACACACCAGTGCTCTCGTCTTTTCTACCTGCAGGGTCGCGAATGGCAGAAATTCACCATCGCAAACCCCCAGTAAGTAAGAAATTACATCACATGGTATAATCTGTTACCCTGTGACACGCATTTTAGATCGTATCGGCGTATCCGCTTTAATGTTTATCTCTAAACAGAAATGAGTCCTCTCCGATTATTTATAGGGACTGACTAATTAAAATGTCTGACAGGTCTGATGTCTGAGCTGTGAATAATGCCTGGAGTGTTGTAACTTGTTAATAGTTGCGCTGTGTTGCGCACCGAAAATGGCCTGCGACGTATAAGCGCACAACATGCCGCGTGGCAATGCGTCGCAGGGCTTGTAGATCGGCTATTTCTGGTGCGCGACACAGACGCACAGCCAAAGTATAAATCCAGTTTAACTGTGTGTGTGTGTGTGTCGGACGTGTCACCGCCTGTGTGTGTGTTGCCATTCACAAAGTTCAGATTCTTGTGCTGATAAACGTTAAGAACACGAGCAGGGGTATCAGTCATTGGGGGCCGTTACCTGGAGCCATGGGTGCCGTGTTTCAGGTGAACTCAGAGTGAGCGTAACGCCACACCGGCCTCAAGAAAGACGGCAAGCTCTTTGTTCCCCTCGCCGTGTCTCATCAAGACGCAGAGGCTGAAGGAACGCCTGAATAACACGCCTACGGTGCGCGCGTGCGCGCACACACACACACACGGCACAACACCGTTGAGTCGAACGCATGCCGCGGCCAAACGTTGTCGGTTGTGAGGGGAGGGGAAGAAAAGAAAGACATGATTTTGTGTCATGTCATCTCCATGTATAATGATAATTGGGTAGATGTTGTGCGGTTTTGGCACAGTGGATAAATATTACCCTGCAACACAGCAAGGGGGAAGAGTTGCAATCAGCAATCAGAACTGAACTGCAGACTCTTCCGCCTGAAAACTCACCTCTTCAGACTCCATCTTAGCCCGCAGCACTTGCCGTAGCACTTATACTAGCCTTGACGCCCTTTAGGCGTATGCAAAAAGGCTAAACTTATGTAATTTATATAGCATTTATATTATGTAGACATAGCACTCTATAGTGTATACTCATATTTTAATTGTATAGAATATTCTACTGTTAGACGGATGTTAGCTTCTTAGCTTGCTAATGATCCTTTATCATTATTGACTTTACTATATGTATTTGATGTATTACCATGTGTTGTTTTTGCTTACTGTAAATCGCTGTGGATTAAGAGCGTCTGCTAAATGCCTAAATTGTATAATATCTTCATTATGCTATTAACTATTTAAACCCTATGTGAGAGGGTTACGACTAGATGAATACCAAAACGATCGACCCAGACGCAAGTCCGGCAACTTCGGACTTGCGGAGCGGAGAGTAAAACTATGCCCAACTCTAAAATTATTTCTAATGTCATCCTCAGTAAAACAAATACAGAATACAAGAACCGCCCCAGGATGCGTTTGGCAGGGCAAAATGGTGCACTGCAGAGCTTTCTGGTTGCCGGCTGCTAGACGACAACTCACTCCCTTTCACTTCAACTCACTTTAAATAAATAAATAAAAGCGAAGCACCTCTTTACAAATGGCCGATGGCAATCTTTACTCCATAAAGGGGGCTGGTCTCCTCATCATTTCTCTACCTGTAGTGTGTAGGGTATCGAATGGAGAGATTTAATTTGCCTATAATTAAGCCCATAAATGACATGGCCAAAATAAAGGACGGGCCAGGTGGAAAGTGGTTAATTCAGAGAGAGGGTCAATTCAAGAATCACTACCGTGCATTCTATGAGTGCTGGTCATCATCCGGTGATGTCGGGTGACATCACAGCCTATTATATACCTCGCTAACCACATTTGCTCATAGCTACCACAACCTTTAAAAAAAAGCAATTGTCTGGTTAACTTCTGAATAGCTCTTCTTGCTCACAACCTGCCTCAGCTAACAGGAAGACATTAGAGGCCCTTGCACTAGCCATTTACATCCATTGATTCAACCCAGCATCTGACTTTATTTCCAGCCACATAAGTGCATTTTCTGTGAGAGGTTAAAATATGAATCCCTCTGTTTTTTTTTCTCCTCCTCTTCAATGGGTCTGGTTGTCTGGCTGACTTGAGGGGCCACAATCTTTGACTGATTTAATTTGCCCTTCACAAACATGTCTAATGACATTACCCCCAGAGCATACACTGACTGCCCCCATCTGACTCCATTAGCTCCCAAATCGGGTTTAAAGACCATATTGATGCCGCCCGTTATTAAGGGTGATTATCAAAACAACAGACAATGGGCCAAAGTGTCTGCTAACTAGTTTATCTGTGATTTCACATAACCGTAACAGATGGCAGGGCCGTCAATTATATATACTGTACTGTTGTACCCTACCTGCTGCATACTGTAGTTATACGACACATGACAGCAGCCAGCCCGCTGGCTGTCTGTCTGTCGGGATATGCAGTGTGGGTTAAACCCGGCTTGAGCAGAGCCATATGTGCATGCATACAATACAGCCGCAATACATTCTAGTACTTTGTTTTTGCTCATTGCAAATCAACATTACACAACTTATCTTAATTGCTTCACAATTGGGATCATATAAATCAGTGGTTCTCAAAGTGGGGCAGGGAATTTTATTCACTAATTAATCGAAATATAAATTAATCTGTACAATGTGTCCGGGTAGCTCATTCGGTAGAGCTCTCCCCTTTGGACCACAAGTTCGTGTTTGATCCCGGGCACCGCCAACTCGGCGTATGAGTAGCACGGCTTGTGTGCGGCAAATCGTGCGGGAGTACTGGGAGGATTGCTGAGGTGTTCACCTCAGCAATCCATCTCACAGGGGTCTAGCACATTGTAACGGGCATAGAGTCCCACGTGTTACCGGCTGATACCGACAATAAGACACTCTCGACCTACTTCTGTACAACCTATTACGGTAGTAGGCCTACACAATTCCTGATAAAGTTGGGTCGATGACATATGCCTTGTGTTGTGTGCCACCAAAATTGACTAGCGTGCCAAACCTTTGGCTTACTCTATTATTTTTTGCCCAAGTACTATATATGGTACTAAATATTTTTCGGGTGAATTAATCGCCAGAGTGACAGTGCGTGGGAAGGACCTTTTACACGCACCAGTCAGTGTATGTTCCAGAAGATCATGTATCATATGATCATGAATGTAATGCCTGTAGCAGTGTAGCTGCTTTACTGCACCTTGCTGCTCTGTTGTGTGGACTGGATACAGATCAGACCATCACACCATCCTCATAGATACACGCGTTAATCCCTCAGACACTTGAGACAAGTGTCTAGGATTTACATGCAGTGACATCTCCCATTAGCTGACACACTGTCTACTGCTCTACTCTCCTCTCCATGGCCCTCACTGAGGAAGAGCTGGCAGGCAGGTAGACTGGATGGACCACACGGGAACTGCCCTGCAGCCCCGCTTTGATTTGATGCCAGATACACATACGTGCGCACACCCTTCCTGTGTGTGTGTGCGCGTGTGCGTCTGGCCGTTTGGAGGGGAGGAGGGTTTGATTAGCTGATTCTGGTTTGATGCAGTGTTCATTTCATTCAGTGTTCATAAAACTATGATGACTAAAATGTTGGTTGACTACACAGAATACTTTTTTTCCACTGATGAGAACTAAATAAAACCAAGCTAAGATGACTAAAACTTAGACTAAGCAAATTTCGTGAACAAATGAAAACTAGACTAGAGAATGTTAGGGAGGGAATAGTGGAGAAGAGATCCAGCAGAACTAAAATACAAGTAATTGTCAGAAAATAGCAGATCTACGAGCTCAAAGCGCACTGTGAGTTTGTAGATAGGCAATTTTCAGCATGTAAAATCAGCCGTTACGAATACATTTTTGTTGACAAAAATATTTAGTGAACTTAAGATTTCAGCTGACTAAAATGATTAAACTAAATGAAATTTAATTCAAAAGACTAAGTTAATTAAATCAACATTTGCTGCCAAAATTAAGACTGCTTTGATATAATGG
>OOFJ01141207.1:13157-28152 GCA_900323375.1 Benthosema glaciale
CAGCTGGGTCGGATCGACTGTGCCACCGAGATGACCAGAGAGGTGTCGCCCAGCAAGCTGGCGCCGGTCCTGGAGACCCAGAACTGGAGAGGTGGAACGCAGGATTAACTGTTCTGTTGTGCTAATGGTGTGATGTTCTTTAGTGTAATGGTGTGATGTTCTTTAGTGTGTGCGTGCGTGCGTGCGTGCGTGCGTGACACATACACAGTGTGTATGTAGGTACTGACGTTAAAATCACATCCGATTACTTTACTTTCTTGAAAATGGTCAGGTTTTTTTTTGAAGGTCAGGGATTTTAAGTGCCTGCAAAGCTCTGCTTATGCGTTAATGTAGCTAGCTGCGAGAAACTAACCTGTGCAACTAAATATTTGCATTGTGTAAAGTATACAGTTAGCTAGTACCATTGCACTGACGATACATTTTAAATGACACAAATTGGGAACAACCGCTCAGTAAGTTTTCCTTCATGTAAGTAAATGGTGTACTTTCAGGGCTTACCTGTCTTCACCTGGCTACACAGAACAGGCAACACCAACTCCTGAAGCTCCTGGTGAAAAAGGGGGCAGACCTGAATATCCAGGTTAGTCTTGTGCGCATCCTGCTTTTGTATTATGATCCCCGTGAAAATAAGCTGTGCTGCGTAGTTTTGTAAGTATAATGGGTGAAATGGACACTTGATATTAGAGAGTGTTAATACCATCACATCATGGGGTGAGGTCACACGTGTCCTTGCATCAGCCAAGTTCAGGCTCTTTTCTTTTTTTAATGAAACCTCAAGTGTGCTTGCTCAAGACACGGAATCACTGCAAGCGGTGCAATGCTTCATTCTCTGCCCTCTGCTTATTTATTTCACTAATGCCTCTCTTGGGGAAATGCACGGGGGAAACTATTTCCTCATAGTAGTGCGTGTAGTATAACAAGCAATTAGAATGTGATGTTGACTTTGATTCCTGTTCGTTTTGCATGTCGGGTTGAAACGTTGTAGGCCCTATCTCCATATATCAACTTTTTTGTTTTGCTTTTTGTAATTAACGCTCTACATAGTGCTGTAGTCATACTACAGTCAGTGTAAATTGTAAAGTGTCACACAAAAGTGGCAAAAATAGGTGATTTACAAGTTCACAATGTGTCGCAGCGGCTATCTTTGTTATTTTGCCTTTTATTAAAGTGAAGGTAAATATTGAACCAATGCAAAGTTTATCAAGAGTTTGTGACTAAATAATAACTACTACATTAGATCAATTGGAACACAGGTAAAACATTTTTTACATTTCCTGAATTAGTTTGTTGAGTCTTGGACACACAAGGTTTTCACCCGACAGCGACAGATGATTACATGTTTTTTTTTCCTGTCTCTACACATTTGCTGCACCTGTGCAATGCTGCCCGATAGTGATGTGCACTGACTCGGTAGTTTATGCAGGATTCGTGAAGACTTAATTAGATGTAAGATATGATTAGGCAGGGCTGGCCCTGATATGCCGCAGCTTTTTCTAGGACTGCTTGGAGCCAAAGCTGCCCAGTGTGATGGGGGAGGACTCCAGACAGTCTAAATTAGAATGTAGACTGCAACAGAAGGGCACACGCCAGGCTTACTGTAATGTACCCTAGACATTCCTCTGGGTTTATATCACTTGCTGCACATGACACTGCCTAGCTTTACAGACACACCTTTTTTATTATTATTATTAATCATGATATTATTATCAGTTACACTTTGTAGTCACTTTAAAAATGTAAACAACTAACTAATAACAAACTAATAAGGTACGCTCGATAGAGGGTAAATCTCTGCCAGGAGGCCATGCCCTAATAATAAGAATGATGTGGTGATACAGTATGCAGTGACATTTATGCCTAGAGCAATGAAAAGAATGGTGTCTATCGTGTCTTTCTCTCTCTCTCTCTCTCTCTCGCTCTCTCTCGCTCTCTCTCACGCAGTTTATTGTCTGCCTGTCCATCTTTCTATCAGGTTTCTGTCATTAAAACGTATCTGTAATCCGCTAAATCTGACCTTTAATGTAAAAAAATATATATATTGCTTATATATACATTTAAATGTATAAATGCAGTGCACTTAATTATTTGTGTCAATTATGTATCACCAGTCTAACAAAACAAAGGTTGACGTTTGCTGCCCTCAACTCATGTGCAAAGAAAAAACAAAATTAATGGCATGTCACATTGAAGAGTTTTTATTTTATTTTTTAGATATCTTTTGGGGGCTTTTTTGCCTTTATTGATAGTCGACAGTAGCTTGACAGGAAAGGGGGAGAGAGATGGGGGAAGACACGCGGCAAAGTCCACCGGGATCGGGAATCGAACCAGCAGCACGCCGCCAGGTCGGCTCGTCGGCAGCTCCGGTGCCAAGCAGGGAGGTATTGGGTCCCATTTTTAGAGTCTTTGGTATGACCCGGCCGGGGCCGGCCTCCCAGTCTCATGGCGGACACTCTAACCACAAGGCCACTGAGCTGGTACATTGAAGATTTTTTGATTGAAGAGTTTAAATTACAGTACATTTCAAGCACAACTCAAAACAAAACTGTTAACTGTGGACTGCTCAGACATTAAAGGGTCACATTTCCTATTGAAATCACTGGGGTGAAGGTTGAGTGAAAATAGCAAATCTACATTATTATTATTAGAGCATTATGAGCTTGTAGATGGTGAAAAGATTTTGTGTAGAGGGGAATACTAAATGATCTAGTATATAGAGCAGTGGGAGTCAAGTATCGAGCGGGTTTACAAAGTAAGTGGCAGACAACTACAGAAATCAAAATCTGCAGCTTTATTAAGACTCACAGTTTGGGGGATTTGGGGTATGCTGTCACATTTAGGAATGAAATATTTTTTGCTGTTAATCCAACATTGGCATGTGCCAGCAAAATTGCTTGTCTGAGATTGTCTAGTTCTGGTACATCCCCATAAGCCTTATAGGAGAGACAGGAGTGTTGTATAGCAAGCCTGGTTGGACGTTTATCGTATAACTTGGTGCCGTTATTGCTCTGTGATTATACATTTAAAAATCACACCCGTGTGAAGTGAGGGGCTCGACCCTCATCAGCATACATCATCATACATCATCTCATTCCGGCCAATCACAATTGGCGTCCTCACTTCTCTTCTGTCTTCACTTTTTGAGGGCTCCTATATACAGGTTTAATGTTTGTTTTTCAACCATGTTTGTTTTTAAAACACCATTGACAATGAAGTTTTGATTTGAGGATTTGATGCAAGAATATAGGTCCTTGGGCACAAGAAACGTGACGCTGAACTACCGTTGCATTATGCAAGATCAGCTGTGGACAGGCAAACGGACAGCAGACCGACAAGCGGGACCGACAGCACTGACCTCTTTTCACACCACCTCACAGCCTGTTGGCCATCTGTCTTCCTTTCAGGAAGGAACAAGTGGGAAGACCGCTCTGCATCTAGCCGTAGAGCTCCACGACGTCTCCTCGGTGACCCTGCTGCTGAACAAGGGCGCCAACGTGGATGCCGCCATGTTCAACGGTTGTACGCCGCTGCACCTTGCGGTGGGAAGACAGGACGCCACCATCGCTAACCTCCTCTGCCAGTCCGGCGCGGACAAGATGTTGAGAAACATGGAGGATGAAACTGCACTGGACCTCGCTGATGGCAACGACGATGTGAGTTAAAAAAAAACATACACACACACACACACACTGATGGTTGCATGCAATTTAATGTTGATTTGCTGACCTGTCGGTAGAATATACTTAACACTTTGACTACTAAAATAAAAGTTTACATCCTACCTTGACTGCCTAAAATGTAAACAAAAAATGTTCCAAAAAAAAATATCCCAAAATGTTTAAAAATGTTTGTTTTTTTTGTTTTTGTTTTAAACTCGTCCAACTCGTCCTTGGCGTCCCTGGAACTCGTCCAAAACTCGCTTAACTCGTTTTTAGTAGAGAAAGTGTTAATACACTACACTGCACATGATAGTCCTTTTAGTTTAGACTTTAGACTATGGACTCCATTTTCGTATTTTTTACTATTTTGAAAAACATTTTTGAATAGTTCAACTAGCCAATCTACATTGACACGTTGTGAGCTTGTAGGCTGGCCATTTTAACTATTCAAAAATGTTTTTCAAAATAGTAAAAGAAAGGCAAAGAAGTTAGGGATAAGGGGTTTAGCGTGTGACGAAAATGGAGCCCTATGTTTCAAACTGTCAGAGTCAGAGAGCAGAACTGTGTTTGAATGAGCACTAAACAGTACGTTAGCAACCTTATCTTCATATAATCGATGACTGATGATCAACATTGTCTTCATATAATTGGTGACTGATCACTAATTGTCATTATTAGAAGGCATCTCAGAGGTGGGCTACTATGAACAGTTCAAAAACCTGACATCAGCAGGTTGGAATTCCAAGTTAATAGAAACTACAGCCTTTCCCGTCCTGGAAAGTTTACCTGCTGAAGTAGATGCCATTGTTATTCATCCATATCAAATTTGAAATCTTGTTTGAAATGACTACTGCACCACTGTCATTATCCTGTCTACCACTCACCTCCAGAACACAGAGCAAGTATGCAGAAATGGTGTCATATTCTAGTGGTTAAGTGTTTTTAAGTCGCATTGTACCTCATCTGTGCAACCTGCCCACTGATGAGCATGGCTCATTCATTGTGTCACTATTATTTGGTGTGCAAATCCTATAAACATAGGTAATATGTCAGCAGTGACTTTGTACTATATCCTATCCTTGTCTTGTAGATTCTGGCTCTGTTTCCATTTGATGACATCCAAATCTCTGGGAGGTCGGTGGTTGGAATGAAGTTTTGAGTTGAGCAAGGCTGCTGAATGAAAGGCTGAACTTTGAACTCGGATTTAGTCTGGAGCCCTATCCCCGTCGCTGGAACCTTGAATTAAAATCTCCATTTCAGTTGTAGGTTAGTTTCTCCGTTTGTAGAATGTCTTTGGTTATTTATATTTTCCAGGCAAATATGTTCAATCTTTACAAATTGTTTATTTCATTCAAAACAAAGAGGTACAAAGGCGTAATTGACTCTTACCTGGACGGTGTTAATAATCAATATTTCTAACTTATTTGCTAAAAAAATATTTTCTTTTTTTCTTTGTCACTTACGTGACATGTCTAAGAGGGTTGTGTTAAGCAGATGGAACCAGCTCGCTAAGAGTGCCAAAACTATTTATAATTTTGTAATGTCCACAAAGAAACAAAATTCTGGAAATCTACCTCTTTTATCACAACATCTAAATGACAGACTTAAGCTCACATGCTTTGTTCTTCGGACCTTGTTAGAGCTGTGATTTGTTGTAATGAAGTAAAAATGTACCTTCTGTCTCTCGTTCAAAAGACAGGCTTTCTATGGGGTGTTATCAGGAATACCATATGCAGGAAAATGAGTAGACGGAGGTATCCACAAGAATAGCCACACAATTATTTATTTATTTTGAAAACGTTACAATGTCTTCCCTGCTTCTTGTTAAGGAAATGGATTACCCAAATAGAAATCTAATGTATAATGCAATGTTCTGTGTGACTTTATCTTAGATTGTCAAGTTTTACTCTTTCATGCTGAAATAGCTGAAAGCATTGACTTTCCTGATTAGTGCTTAGTTAGCGCTAACATGTCTTGCTTTATTAGAATGAAATTGCATTTACCCCTCTTATACTCCATTGCAGATACATTGAGTTATTGGTGTTTCTTTGTGTGTAATTACGCTGGCTTGTCTAGGTATTGTAAGCAATTCCAAGCTCATCCTTAATTTTGTAAATAAATTGTGTAAATTATATTGCATTGCCTTTCTTTGTCCATGGAGAGTTTTAGTTTGTGTTCATGGCTTACCATTTACAGCCAGGCCATTCTACTATATGAAAAATATAAATGGTAAACCTTGCATAACACAGTTGATAAATTGTGTTTTTATTTGAGACAAAGACGCAAGGTCAATCAAGGGGAATCCACATTTTACAATAATTACATTGAGGTTATTATGAGTTCAGTGCATTTCTAACTCCAAGAGTGTAGCTTCAGCTGCCTCTGCAAGGTGTATCTCGTGTTTTCCTGTTAATGACTTCTTCCTTATAACGCCTTTAATAACAATAAGGGTGAAAGGTCTGGAAATTCCACACAGCTGGTTCTCCCTCTCTCTCTCTCTCTCTCTCTCTCTCTCTCTCTCTCTCTCCTACCTATGCACAATAGATGAACTGAATAATAATGAGGATTTCCAATTGTCAGGCGATGCATTTCTTAATTTTTTTACTCTGTGCAACAAAGCATTGGGACAGGAATACACTGTCGGTATTTCAAGAATCAGAATCATCTTTATTGTCACATCACAGTCAGTTTTACTGTAAGTAAAAGGGTGGGTGAAATTCGTTTTTGTGCATAGTTCCCATCGTGTTATTTCTTCCCAAGAAACAATGCGCCATTCGCTGTAGGCTTATCTTTTCTCGGGCAGTACGGTTTCCGTACCAGGCCGTAACACAGCCTGATGGGATACCTTCAACCGAGCTGTTATAATACAGCCTGAGAATGCGGTGTCCTACTCAAAAAGCTCTCATCTTGACTTTATCCCTATTGAAGGTTCAATGTGTTTTGCCACTTTTCAATATAACCGTGAAAGTTTCTTCAGCATGTTGGTTAGTAGGCTACAATTTAAATGTAATAACAGGTAAAATAGTAGTTGTAGTAGTAGCAGTAGTAATAAAAAAAAGAAAGTCTAATGGCATTGGGAGGGCAGGCCGGCCGGCGGTCGGGAGGACCTTTTTTCAATGACTCGGCCATTAACAACCCACACCACATCACTATGACAACATAAGGACCTCTGACTTCAATGTGTAGTCATGGCATCAGCCACAAACAAATCGGCCATGGCTCCATATATGGGCACAAATGGGGTCATGCCTCATGACCATACTGTATGAGCATATACCCATGACATGAAGCAATCTCTGTATATGGCCATAAAAAGGAAAAACACTGAAAGATGCAGAGATCTGGTTGTCCAGAGCCACAGGAGTCACGGACACCGAACTACTCCACAGAACCGGAGATCCAACTGATATGCACGTGTATTACGTTTTGTTTGTAAATACATTAAAGATGCGATTATAATGAATTTCTAATGGATGAAGCCTTGGCCTGGAAGAGAGGTCATCGGGCCATGACCTTCTTGGAGTGTTTCGAGAATACCGGAGAGCCCACTGTAATACCAACTCGCCACAGCGAAAAGTTGAGAGAAACAATTTCATTATTAGTAATGTATTTTATATTATATTGAAGACAATCAGTGTAGTATGTCAAAGCCAGATATGTTATAGTTCATTTCGAAATTGAGCAAATTATTTTGTGCAGTTAAATGGTATAGTAATTATATGATAAAAAGGTGAGTAATGATTCGTCCATTAGGAACAGTGTTATCTTTTGAAGGAGTAAAATGTAATAATTGATAATCTAAGTGTAAACTATAAACAACTATACCCTCGACCTTTCAATGCAATTAAAATAAATGTTTAAGGTGTTTTAGAAGTAAAACTAAAATGCACAAATCGCGGCGAGTTGGTATTACGGCGGGTTCTCCATATACCTGTTTCGACACTTAACCAGAACACTCTCCAGTTGGTGTGTCAGCAGTCAGTTGCCAAGGCCTTCCACCTATAGACAAATCCGCTAGGCGCCCCAGGCGCAGCCATCGCAGAGGCACAACGTGCACCAGCCATGCTATAGCATTGGCCACACCCGGGCCAACAGGGAAGTCAGAAACCTGCCGGCCAGGTGCAGCAAACCAGTGATGACCACACCCCAGTGACTACAGCACCCAGGGGACCCCTGCGTGGATCCGCCCACATGTCCTTTCTCTGCATGCCAGAACCAACAGAAGGCTGTCTCTGTCCTGTGTGTTCTTGGGGGACTGAGAGGCCCTTTCTAGGTTTCTGTGTCTGTGGTGGGAAGGCGTCCATCCTTGTCCACACATGGCCAATACATGGCATATACTGACGACATCCCAAGATATCCATGGTATTAGCATAAAAGGGACAAGGTCTGACAGACAGATATACCCATATATGGGCATAAAAGGGAAACAGGTAGACACAGACATTTCCATATATGCATACATTAGCTATGTTTCACCAGTTTCAATTGAAACGGGCCTCAACCCTCATGGGGCCTCCAAGCTCTGACTGACCGTCAAGCGTCAGGCATGAGTCAACCCCCCGCCACCCTTGGCCCTCTCTCTTTCTGTTAAGTTATGCTTATTTCCTGTTAATAACCTGGGTAAAATGTGCGACATTGGGAGTTAAAGGGGAGACACGTGAAGGGACGACAGGATGAGGAAAGGTGTTGCTGCGTAATTGTCGAGAGTAATGGCTGCGCAAGATATTGAACAGTCAAATTGCCTGTATCAACAGAATAATTTTGTCATAGGTATATAGGCTATATGGGGGCCTCATATTTGGTCTTGAAATGGGCCTCCAGATTCCTAAGGCCACCCCTGCATATATGGGCTCAAAAGGGATGCAGGCAGACGGGTACAAGGAATACTCTGACAAAGCCCTCAAGTTCCAACACACATATTTGTCAGATTGGCAGTGCGACGTACGTAGATGTCAATGTGTGAGGGCTGCATAGCGTATAGGTCCCCAGAAAAATGGTAAATGGTGCATTTATATAGTACCTTTATCTGAGACGCTTTACATAGTGCATGCATACAATGATTGCTGCGGAAGCCATGCAAGGCACCAACCAGCACATCAGGAGCAATTTGGGGTTCAGTGTCTTGCCCAAGTTCACTTAGACATGTAGACAGGAGGAGCCGGGATTCGAACCGTCGACCCACGGATCATTGGACGACCTGCTCGAACTCCTGAGCCACAGTCGCAAAAGACTGATAAGCAGTACGTAGGAACCAAATAGCCTTACAGGTCTGCAACTCTGAGTGTACAAAATGGAAACCTTATGGGTGCATTTGATTTGGTTCCATACACTCACAGGGTTTACTTAAAAGCGGGCCCATTGCACTGGGGCTGGGGCGAGGGTGAGGACCTTGAATTAAAAGGTTTGAGAACATGCAATTTCAGAAACCTTGCAATTACATCAAGTTATAATTATTATAGAATCAATTGAATTGTCTGAATTTGATCACTGAGATATTATAAAAATAAAAATAAAATAGATCTATTCCTACAAATCAAAGCGGCCACGACACGTCTACTCTGCATCTTTTTACAGTTTATTCTATGGTTGCATCCGCATCATTAATTGTACTCTTCCACGCCGATAGGGGGCTCTCTCTCCTCCGGCTCTGGCATCCTTTTTGGCTTTGAGGAAGGAAAGGGAAAGCTTCCTGCTCCTCTCAAGTGAACACTGAAAACACACACACACACACACACACACACACACACTACAAGAGGAGGAGGATAAAGTTGAGGAGACAGAGACGGAAAGGAAAGAGACGCGACGACTCAGCGACAGGCGAGTCAGCCAGCAGTAAGACATAATAATAATAATTATTATTATTATTAAAGCATTCGCCTCCCGGAGCTTTGTGCTCGCGAGGCTTCATGCCGCCCTGTTAACGGCGAGAAGGTTTGAGTCGTTCGGCGTGTTGTTACGCCAGGAGACGGACGACGGGCCACGGAGTGGAGGAGTGGAAAATGCCATCTTTTTCATGGAGGTAAGGTACCAGTATAGTAGGAAGCTAACAATGTACTGTTGGTGTTCGTTTAAATGATTCCTATGAATAGCAGCGTATATTAACCACTCTTCCATCCATCCATCTTCAACCGCTTATCCGTTGTCGGCTCGCGGGGGCAACAGCTCCACCAGAGAGCTCCAGACTTCCCTATTAACCACTCTTGTTGACTGTTAAACCAGCACTTCCCTTCCTTCCGAGTTGACTGACTGTCAGTCGGAGGATGTGTATCTTGAAGAACAAACTGTACTACTGTCTAAAAGATGTGCTCAGTTTGCATGGCACGGTGGTAGTACACAAAACAAGTGTTATTAGCGGTTATGTGTCAACATCGTGTTTATTACGTTGAGTGAAAGTTTAAGCTGTAGTGTCCCACTAATTATTAGGAAGATTTGCTTGCCTGGCTTGCAGTGTGTGGGACGTAAATATTGTCACGCAGTGTCACGGCCTTTCTGTTGCTGAGTTCTGTCCACACACTAAACGCATTTTGCAGTAATCTATCTGTGTTCGTTTGTCTTGATTAAATAAACACGGTGGACCCCTATTGTAAACAAGTAGAATAGAAATGCTATATGGTTTCATCCACTCACAGTTATTATAAGTCTTGTATTGAGTTGTGCTTGAAATGTACTGTAAATCTCCAAGCTGTTAATAACATTTTCTATCAATCAATCAATCAATCAATCAAAGGTAATTATTATTATCTTTGCAATTTCTTTGCACATCGTGTGTTGGTGCAGTAGACGGTGTGAAGGCTTGTATGCACACTTGCACAGTGTGTGGTGCGTTTCTTAAAATGTAATAAGCTACTTGTTCAATTTAAGCCCAGGTCATCATTGCTACTCATGCGCGCCTCTGCTGTGGCCTCGCTGGCCAGCCAGTCTGGATCTGAGGTCCCACACAAAAGAGGCTCTGTGTGAATCATTTGAGCAGCAGCAGGCCTCCTGGGAGGAGGCCCTCCCTGTGAATGTGGTCCTTACACTGTGCCACGGCAGCAAAAGAACATACCTTTTGGCACACAAAAAAAAAAGCGTAGGTTTTAAGTTTAACTTTCGACTCAGGTGGGTTACGAAGTTAGGAACCATATTATACTCGGGACTGGACTCCAGACTCGAGTATGGATTTCCACCAGTCTGGATTTCCAGACTGTTGCTCCTGTCCTGGGAGATCTCATGGATGCTGATGCCAATGTGACACCTGGCGCTCACTACTACAAATGTGGGGGGAAAAGCAGATTATTAGACTAGTAGTAATCTATTGTTTACAGGTGATTTTTTATATTTCCTGTCAGTTTTTGTTACAGTCAGTGTAGCATACAAGCACAAGTTTAGTCCCTCCACTGCCTGGCCTGTAGCCTGGGTAAACCGACTCCCCCTGCTGGGCAGAATTTTTGCATGCTGCCTGGAGGGTGAGTCTGGCCAAATCCTCATAGAAACTCCTTAGCCTGGCATCAGATTCTGAGTCCGAGCTAAGGAGCCAATCAGCGACCGCGCTCAGGGCTCTGCTTATTAGCTCGGACTCAGAATCTGATGCCGGGCTAAGGAGTTTCTATGAGGATTTGGCCAGACTCACCCTCCAGCATGCAAAAATGCTGCCCAGCAGGGGGAGTCGGTTTACCCAGGCTACCTGGCCTGTGGCCTACCATCATTATTTAGTCAAACTTTGTTAAAAAGTCTGGGCTGTGGTTCACAACTGCTTAATGTGTCGCCAACAATAGTACATATATCACACCCTGTTGTGAGCTTGAAGTTCTGAAAAGTTTTGGCGGAAGAATTTGGGGTAGAGTAACTCCAAGAACAAAGTGTACTCAAAACAGGACAGGAAAAAAAAGCCTTTAATATGATGACAGGTTATGATGACAACCAACCGGTTTCGACAAACAATGTCGTCCTCGGGGCGTGGCTATCGACACCCAGAAGATGACATTGTTTGTCGAAACCGGTCTGTGTCTGGTGGCATTTTTTTGTTGTTCTTAATATGTAATAGTCCTCAAGTGTGCTTGACGTTTTCCCATTTTCATTGGACCCCTCTTCATCTATTAAGGGTAGAGTGACTAATCTATTGTTTGCTGGCGACTTAATGATTCTTGTCGGTTTATTACAGTCATGGCCCACCATCATCATTTAGTAAAACGTTTTAAGTACTCGTAAAACTTGGTTAACTACTAGTCTGCCCGGGCTGTGGTCAACTGCTCAACCAGTCTGGCCAGGCTGTGGTCAACTAGTAGGTCGGGAGTGGCTTATTGTCGGTATCAGCCGGTAACACGCGGGAGTCTATCCCCAACTGCTTAACCACTTGAACTCTAGCATCCCTACTCTGGGGCACCAGAAATGTGTATAGCACGACGCGTTGTGACATTATTGAAGTTCTGCAATTTCTGGGGAGGAATTTGGTGTAGAGTGAAAGCTATGACAACTCCTTTTTACAAAGTATAGACTATAGAGGGTGTAAGTGGTGAAAACGTATCTCCGTGACACTTGTAAGTTAAGTACTATACCTTTCAAGACTCCCTTTGGGTTGGGAAACACTACCCGCCAGGGTATAGTGTTTCATTCCTTACCAAAGAACAGAACATAAAAGTTTCTGTGACCCATTTAAATTTAAAACTACAGTCCATTATATTAGATACAGTATAGCATTTTTAAATCATAAAGGTCTCATGACGTTATTATAGAAGTAATACTAAATGTACTTGAAATAATAATAAAAATGTTACACTGAATAATTTGAGTGATTTGAATACATTGAATAATTTGAGTGGGTTTACCAGTTTCACCGCTTTACCAGTTTCACCAGTTTACTACTGGTGAGATAGATTGCAGATACACAATGTGGCCCCAAGGAGTGGTCCTCTCCATGACTCTATCATAAAGGTTGCACACCCCTGGTTTAATTAAGCAATATTACATGACGAGAGGGTGTGCGTTACTGTCGTTAATGGCACTTCTGCACTGCTTACAGAACTCGCCGAACCCTCGAGTGTAATGTTGCGATTATACAACATTTACCCTTAAAACTAAGAGCGTCGCTAAAAAATAATTATTTTTTAATGACAGAAGAAGCCACAGGTGTCCGCACAGAAAAGTTATATTCATTCCAGCTAAAGAAAATCACTATATCACGCGGCACACGAATAGTAGAGGTTAAACTCATCGATTGTCAGTCTCAAAAATCACCCATATTGGTTGGTCTCTAATGTGTGTTGTTTTGCAGGGTTTGGCCTGGGCTGGTGCTGCTCTTCCTTCCTTCTGCAGTGGCCGGCGAGCAGCTGTCGCTACTGGACGGTTGGCACGATGTCTGGCCCTTCCGTTTCTTCGTCAACATGCTGGGATACTCCACCATCATCATCCCCGGCTTTCTGCTCATTAGTTACTTCAAGCGCATCAATTATGTAGAAACAGGTGTGTAATAACAATGAGTATTCCATAGAAATAAATGTAGTTACTTTGAGAATTCAAAAGTGGTGTGCTGCACCGTAGGCCTCACCAGAACTAATCTACAATTGGGAGAGTCAAAGTCAAGTAGTAAACAGTCAAAATGGCAGCACATTCTGCAAATAGGATAATGCCCCAATTCTGCTGGGCGTGGGAAGCATTGCGGAACGTAAGCAATGTGCTAGCCGATTCTGTTCGATTCTGTGCTTGTGATTCCAGCAGAAGCATTTGAAGCGCCTGCACACGGCCGCTTCCCAAACACTCCCAGTGAGGATTGGAGTTGTGCGCTTGACATTCCAAAATTATCATGATTCAGATACCTTTATTTGCCATTTGTGTATACACACAGGAATTTGTTTTGACGTCATTAACATGAGTGCATTCAGAACGTGGCCACAACAGCCATACGGCGTTATCTAGAGTAGACACAAACAAGACAAAACACAACACTCGCCGTTGACGCCACAGCAAGCTCTCTGCTTTCTGCTTGTTACTGCAGTATGTGCCCATGAGTTGAATTATCGGGGTAACTTGACAAGAGAACTCTCCTAGCGAAAATGTTTTCCTTATTTGGAGCACCATCTGTTACCAGTACCACCACCATGTATTTTTTTTTCATGGATCCACTGCCTAACTGAAGTTTCTGAAAGTGCCAATCTAAAGTTAATTTATGTTTTTTTTCTTTTTTCTACTCCTTGCAGGCCGAGGTGTTTGCTACCCTCTCATAAAAGCCTGTGTGTTTGGCGGAGAAACAAAGACTGGTCTGTTGGATGATGCGTCAATATCACCGAGGCTCGAGGCCGACTCTGGATCACCAGTCAGACAGGCCATAAAGTTAATAGTCTGTGCTGCAGGTCTTCAGGTTGGTTGGTTGATTCATTGAGATTTGTATTGACACAAATGCAGCATTGCAGCCATATACATTATCTGTGATATTTATTATTTACATATGTGTCAAAAGGATAAAACAAAAAAGCTTGAGAGCTTATTACCATTGTGGTCACTTGAGTTACGTCTTTTCGCCTCTATTGCATATCTTTGTCTATCTCAGCAGCTATATGGAGAGCTCGCCACTTTTCCAACTCGCCGCGGTTTAGTGCATTTTAGTTTTACTTCTAAAACACATTTGTTTAAATTGCATTGAATTGAAAGGTCGATAGTATAGTTGTTTAGAGTTTACAGTAGATTGAGTAGGAATGCGATATCAAAAGAGTAAATATGTAAATTATTACATTTTTCTCACCTTTTTAATCATTATCTAGCTGACCATTTAATTGCGCAAAATAATTTGCTCAATTTTAATTTGCTTTCACATACTACACTGATTATCTTTAAT
Source organism: Benthosema glaciale (assembly GCA_900323375.1). Taxonomy (NCBI): domain Eukaryota; kingdom Metazoa; phylum Chordata; class Actinopteri; order Myctophiformes; family Myctophidae; genus Benthosema; species Benthosema glaciale. The sequence goes on from OOFJ01141207.1 coordinate 27,621, forward strand.
ATAATATATAATAAATTACTAATTAAATTGTTTCTCTCGACCTTTCGCTGCGGCGACTTGGTATCACGGCGAGATGTTCCGGGTATTCTCTCAGCACTGTATAAACAACCACCCATTTTTATTGGGGATATAGTACCATTTATTGACTACCACGTCGAAAGCCATTACAACTCCGCTCTGCAACTCTCGTCCCTTCTCCAGGTATCGTACCTAACGTGGGGGGTGCTCCAGGAGAGGGTCATGACGCGGTCGTACGGAGCCAAGGACGCGGCGGCCGAGGACGACGGGGGCGAGCAGTTCAAGGACTCCCAGTTCCTGGTGTTCATGAACCGCATCCTGGCACTGACCGTGTCGGGCCTGTGGTGCGTGCTGTTCAAGCAGCCGCGGCACGGCGCGCCCATGTACAAGTACTCGTTCGCCTCGCTCTCCAACATCCTGAGCAGCTGGTGCCAGTACGAGGCCCTCAAGTACATCAGCTTCCCCACGCAGGTGCTCGCCAAGGCCTCCAAGGTCATCCCCGTCATGCTGATGG
>OOFJ01141251.1:13001-27213 GCA_900323375.1 Benthosema glaciale
CCAGATATTGTGTTTGTTAATGAAATTAGAAAAACTGTCACTATCTTTGAAAGAGGCTGCCCATTTGATTTGTATATGGACACTTGTTTTACATCCATCCATCCATCCATTCTTCTGTGTTTGTGCCTCTTGTGCAGATCCAAATTAACTAATTTGTGTGTGTGTGTGTGTGCGTTCGTGCGTGCGTTTACAGTAAAAGCCAGGTTACAGATCCTTCCCACCAAACTCAAACTTTCTGGTTTCCCTCCACCCATGCACCTCATTGCTTGCATGACACCACAGGGCTTGTTACAGAAACTATGTCACACATTCTGAATGGCTGTTATGCCTATAAATGCTTTACATAGCACACCACAACAGAATAGTTGATCTCATAACAAAGGACATATCTAAACATTTTACACTGTCTGTGAGAATGTACAAACATTCCTGTGTTCTTCCATGTTTCAACTCTGTACTGAAAATCCTGAAATCTTTGCACATCTCTCTGCTAACACACTAGCTGTTGCTGTTATCAATGAAGAGATCAGTTTCCATTGTTGAATCTAGCTTAGAAGAAGCCATTATGACCAAAGACATTAAATACCAGACGCTCCTCCAAACCATCATAGAGCACCGCAGTCCCGCCCCCTTTCATGACGACGCCTGGCCCAGAAGTAAATTCCCCATTAATTTCCCTCATAGACATTTCAAAAAGTATTTATTTAAAGACGATTACACCACGGACAAAGCCAACTCGGGTCGTGACAACACAATGTTTTTTGTTGTCATGATTTGTCACAACCCAAGTTGGCTTTGTCCGCGGCGTAAACATCTTTTTGAAAGGTTTATGAGGAATATGAATGGGGAATTCACTTCTGGGCCAGGCGTTTTTTCGGTGTTCCCTTTGGCTGTTGTGTTTGACTGTACCTGTACTGATTTCATTCGTGTCTGACTGTATGCTGTACTAATTACATTTCTGCCAATAAAGTATTCAATCAATCAATCAATCAAAGTTGGCTTGCTCTGCAGGTTTGCCTGACTTGTGTATAGCCAGACCTGAAATCTGTCTGATTGGTAGGTGGAGATAACTAACTTCCAGTAAAATGCCCACTGACGTAAGCCTAGTATCTTTTATTATAATCTTACATGCAATTACTTCTAGGGATTTCCCTGACAGTAAATTGTGATGATGTTCTAACTGCATGCGTAAAACCCTCTCTGGGGAATTTGCAGAAAATGGCAGACCTACAAGCTTCACAGAGAAGATCTCATCTCAATGCCTTAGGCCAGGTGCTGGATCTCAGGCATTAAGGCAAACATCAAGGAAGAGAAAGAACATCCGCACACTAGATTGCAATGTTTCGACCTACCGGTACTAGGTCTTCATCAGGCAAATACAGTATATCTGCCGGATGAAGACTGAGTAGGTTGAATCGTTGCAATTTGTTGCCTCCTAATAAAGTAAATCTCAGAGCTCTAGAAACTAGTGTGCTGATGTTCTTCCTAGATCAAATTCTCAAAACTACCTGTTCATCATCCATATCATAGCCAGTTGTGCACATCGTTAAACACATACCTTCCAAAAGGTCTAGTGTCTGAATGTTAATCTTAACTTTAATGGTAGGTCATTTTTTTACTACTCTTCTCCTATTTACTACCATATATTTCGCAGTATCCCAGAAATATGTATCCTCTGTATATTGCTGTTGTATATTTAATAAATAGCGACATAATCACTGTGGCATACTATAGTATGTTGGTCATGGTCACTGGTCACAGTGGTCAGTAATGGGTACAATCCATCCCACCCATGTTGATGAGTAGATTGAGGACACTGACACTCCCCATGAGATGAGTTCACCTCAGTCCCTTTATAAGTGGGGGACTGCCCATAGTTCCGAAGGTTCATTGTTCCGAAGGTCTGTTAGTCCTACATGCGTTGAATGGGGTTAATGTTAATTTTTGGTGAGTGCCCCATGCGTTGGGGGTTGGGATAGTGTCAAGGTTAACTTTAATGAAGGAGAATCGCGGTCTAAAGATATAAAGTTTAGATCAACCTTGTCTAAAATAGCTCAGAGGTGCATCTCATCCAATGTTTGCAACTGTTTGTTGTGATGTGGATGAGAACAGGATGGACAGGAACAAGGACACAGTTTCCCATCAGCCCTTTATGCTATATGCAGTAATGTTTTTTATTTTATTTTTTTGTATCACAATGACATGGTCTGTCAAAATTGCTGTTTATTTACATCGTTTTCATGGAGAAGTGTCAGTGAAACTCGTTAAGTTTCCAGTATGATAGGAATTTAAAGTAACACAGAAGTGAAAGTAGCTTGCTTGCTTGCACAGCACCTTTTCTGACTTTCAGATCCTTCTTGTTCTTGTTCTTGTTCTTGTTCTTGTTCTTGTTCTTGTTCTTATTCTCATTATCATCATCAATCAATTAATCACTCAAAGTTGTGGGGGTTTAATGCCCATTTAAACAGTACAAACACACTCGGTCAACTATTTTACATCTAACATACTGCAGTAGCCCAAATGCTTATTATCATTATCAGCAAGTGCATGGTTAGCTGCCAGCTTGCTGCCAGATTGCAGTATCTAAACATAACTCTTTAGAATATATGTTTTTTTTAGCCTACAACTACTCGTCCAAAATAAATGTTTACTACATTATCAAACATTATTACACATACATTATTACTTTATCAAAGTTATAACAATGCCATGTCAAAGGCCACTTTCACTTTGTCTTCTACAAATCCCTACTTTTGCCAAGAACTTTTAGAAATAATCACGATAAAGAACGGAAAACTACGGAGCCCGAGAGTGGCCAAGCTCAAAATATATTTTATTTCGACCGGTCGAAATAATATCTGGACCGGTCGAAATAATATCTGGACTGGTCGATATAATATCTGGACCGGTCGAAATAAAAATATATTTCGAGCTTGGCCACTCCCGGGCTCCGTAGTAAACATCTCCTTCAATCAGTCAAATCACATTTAGTTTACAGGTGTAAAATAGTGTGTGAAGAACCTTTTCTACAAGCTCCCCAACGTTTTGAAATTTAAAAAATTGTCATAAGAACAGAGAATGGTGAAGGCAAAACAAAATAAGTCATAACAAAAGGTGTCATATGGTCAAAATAAAATACAGGTAAGTGAGGCAGAAAATCACAGGATGCATGATGATGGAGTTGGAGGGGGGGGGGGATTCCAATGTTTTGTTTGTTTGTTCCTCATGAGCAGAATGCCACCTCCCAAATACCATACCATGCTTCATAAGGCGACTGGAACGTTATCTTCCACACTCAAAATGCTGTTCTCCAGCCTAGTCGTGCTGCTGCTGAGCAGCATGCTTGGATACGTGGGCAGCTGTGACCTTGAAACCGACAGTTGTGGCGCTTATTTACCGGGAGACATAATTATTGGGATGTTGTTGCCATGCCACGCCAAAGTAGAGTCTCTTCATAATCGAACACGGCCTGACAGGTTAACCTGTAAGAGGTAAGGGAAAGATGTTTGATGTATGATTTTTGATTGAAGAATGTTTGTGCCAGATTGTGCAGTGCAGTGGTTTTAAAACATTTTCATGTCAAGGACCATCTGAAAGGATTTTGTGCCAGGGACCCCAAAAAGAGGAGAATCGTTTGTTTGTTTTTAATTAATGTGAATCTTAAAAAAGGGAGCCTTAATTATGTTGAGAACAACTGTTGTAGTGATTTATAATTCCTATATACTATAATATTGTAAATAGAGGATTTTATATTGTGGATTTGGCCAATAAATTACGTTTGTAATAATTAATTAAGAACTCTTAATTTCTCAATTTCAATTAATCTTTCATTTATTTTTTATTTATTTTCAGTTTTGATTTGGTGGCATTTGTAAGATCCTTGGCTGTCATTCACACCATAGAAGAGATCAACGCATCTGGTTTCCTACCGGGTGTGCGTCTTGGATATAGGATGTGTGACACTTGTTCCGATGCTACCAGAGCCTTGAAAAACGTGGAGCGCATGCTGTCGGTCAATGGCTCTCTGAACATTCAGTGCGACTACACAGAGTTCAGGCCACCAGTGAAGGTCATCATAGGTGCACGGTACTCTGAAGTGTCCATTGCTGTAGCTAAGCTACTCGGAGTGTACACGATCCCTCAAGTAAGTTGCAAGTTGATGGACATGATCAAGAAATTCAATTAACTGTAAATGGGAGCGATATATCTGATGCTGTAGTTTTGATATTTAGGGGATCTTTGCACCCAATGAGGATTTAACGCTCACACACAATGCAAAATAAAAGAGGAAATATGTAAAATGTAAAAGTGTATAAGACATGGAAGATAAGATATAGTATACAGTAATTTAACTCAATGTGAGGTGATAGGAATGCAAGAAAGGGGGAAAATAACATTAAAAAAACAAAGATTCAGATGGATTAAGAAAAATGTGATTAAATTGCATGAATATGTTTCAGTTCAACAAGTGACACACAAACAAACACATAGTCTGCACCTGCATGGCCTAAGGAGCTGGTATAACTGGGTGGATGAGAATAATGGCATGTGCCAGGAAGGAAGACCTATCACATTTGAGAACGGATACGTGCTACTGACATATTTCTATGGTGCACTGTAATTAGTAGTATTAGCAGGGCAGGGCGCAGGGGTGAGCTGGGGATTTTTTAACTAGTGGAGCTATGTTGCGCACATGTGAACGCGCGTGCATGTGGGCGCGTGCGCAGCAGCTTCGGAACTAGTGGAGTGGCACTCCACACAGCTCCACCGCTAGCTCACATCTGAGTATTAGTAGAACTTACGTTTGTACATTTTGTCTTCCCATATACGTAGAGCTGAATATGGTGCACATTTTTATGAATATAATATTTTATAAAAAAAGCAGGGGAAGTAAACAAAAATCAAGTAACATTGCACACCCAATGGCGTGTTGGGCATAGCCCAGTGGGTTAATTTCATCTTTCTTTATGGTCATGTGAAATTGTGAAAGGGCTTAAGAGGAGGAACTCGATCCAATTCACAGTGCAGCCATGTGTTAGCCTAAAATCCTGACCCACGAAAAACAATGACATTAACACTACATAGATGTTGCCGCAGCACTAGATGACAATAATGTATAAAACCAAACCAGTTACTGTGAACCCTTACTTTGGGTGTGTTCGGAAATACGCTTTATCTACATACTGTACAACAGTAGGAGGAGTCTAGAGAGACGGGAAACTGAGTGTGAGACGTTGGATTCTATCTATTCTACCAATTTTCATCTAAATGTTTTTTTTTCCTGATTTTATTTACCGTAGTTGAGCTGCTCCTCATCTTCACCTGCACTGAGCGATAAGTGGCGCTACCCAAGTTTCTTGCGCACCATCCCCAGCGATGTGCACCAAACCAAAGCGATTGCCAAACTCATGGCTCGTTTCAAGTGGAACTGGGTAGGGGTTGTGTATGGAGACGATGACTATGGAAAGGCAGCATTCCAGAGCTTCCTCCGGGATGCTAAGGATGAGAATGTGTGCACGGCCTATCATGAGATGGTGGACCACAACCTGGCTTTACATCCTGAGAAGAGCATGGAGCAAATCAAGAAAGTGGCGCAGAAGATCCGTAACTACCCTGATGTCCAGGTAGTACTGCTCATCCTCAAGAGCGAACTTGTGGAGGACCTTTTCCAGGTGATGATCCTGAACAATACTAAAAGAACCTGGATCGCCAGTGATACCTGGTCAAGGAACAGCCGATTGGCGCATATGGATGGCATCAATCAGGTTGGGGACATCCTCGGTTTCGCATTTGTGGCACGCCCCCAAAAAACGTTTGATAACTACCTGAGGAACCTGAGTGCCAGCCGTGGAGGGTACAACAACTTCATCAAAAAGTACAAGAACCTGAGGTTCAACTGCACCCCAAACCCAGAATGTCAAGTGAAGAAGCCTCCATCCGACTGTGAAATTAAATCTGATGCATGCAGAAACACAAATTACCTAGACGCTAATGATGACTTCCTTACAAAAGAGGTGGACATTGATACAACCTACAGATATGGAGTGGCTGTATGGGCCATAGCCAATGCCCTTAAGAGCCTTCTTAATTGTAATGTAACCTCTTGTCGCGGGGAGGATTTCCCTCCATGGAAGGTAAGCATAAACAAGGCGAATACTTTTGAGCAAAAATAAAATTACATTTAATTTAATTTCATTTCATTTTATTTCCCTCATGGTGTGTCCAGTACAATACAGATCATATTTCAATGGCAATTAATTTACATTTCATATTTGTCTGATACACCCATGGTCGAAAAGACCATGAACAATATGTATGTTAAGTAAAAAATATAATAAAAAATGTCCCCAAATTATAAAGAGTAACTAAAAAAATGTCATGATACAGCTAATAGCTCTGACAGATGTTGCTGTTCCTAGAATATTGATTATTGATACATTTTTGTACTGTAAAGTGACCACATTGCATGTTTCTTGCAGCTTCTTGAGGAACTGAAAAGGACTGAATTCACTCTTGACAACCAGACATATCTTTTCGACCAAGACGGTGACTTTGTCAATGGTTATGATTTGATAATGTGGGATATGAAAGGAGACCAGAGAATCTTTAAAATAAGAGGGAGCTACAGAGCATCTGATGGACGAATTGAGCTTGATGGAGACATGAGAAAAATAAATTGGCTTTCAACAGCAAATAACTCGGTAAGACAATGAAATTGATATACAGAAATGGTAGCCCCGTTCTTCCATGTCAGTAACCTTTTTATTCTATAGTGCAAACTAAGTGTTGAAATTACCGTACACTTTTAATGAATTAATGAGTTTTTTTTTTAAGGTTTGTTTTTGGCATTTGTGCCTTTATTGATAGTTACAGTGAAGACAGACAGGAAAGAGGGACAGAGAGAGTGGGAGAGACATGCAGCAAAGGTCGTCATGAAGGGATTCGAACACGCAACGCACTGCCAGGCCAGAGCCTATATGTGGCATGCACCTGGACCATTAGGCCAGCGATGCTGAATTTTGATCTGTATAAACACACGCAGTGTATAATCTAATTGTGCCTCAGAGTGATATGCAAAGAAACAAATCAATTAAACATTTTTATACATTGTCCAACAGTAATTACAACTGTTTCTTGAGCAGGGTTTTGTCAATGGAAACTTTAGATCACAGTTCAAAACAATAACCCCATTAAAATGCATAACTTGCTGTCTCACTTTTAGATTCCCATGTCTAGATGCTCACCATCCTGTCAACCTGGTTTTGCGAAGAAGATCTTGAATGTGTCCTGCTGCTACACCTGCAATCAATGTCAGGCAGGGACATATGCGAATGCTTCGGGTATGCCAATGCTCTTCTGAAATGGTCTTTTCCCTCCCAAATAACCACAATAAGAAGTGTACTGTTAGCAACATACAATAGAATATTTCATACGCTTTAAAATGTGTTTAAAAATAATCCTATCTACTTATGAAGGCCACCCAATAGATGTGAAGCATTATCTGTAAAAATAAGATGCATATAACGCAAAAACATGGTTGTACTCACTAGAGTGCATACCTCCATCATAACCATACAATTAATATTAATAAGATAATTTGGCATACTTTTGATGTGCGACGTACACCCACACACAACAAAGTATAGATCAGGCTATAGTTGGCAGAGGTAATAATGTATGTACTTGGTGGACCTCTTCTTTCTTATATGTTTTTGATTTAAGCTACAACTTATTATTATTTTAATTATTATTATTACTATTATTATTATTATTTATTTATTTTTATTATTATTATTATACTAGATTCACCTGTTTTTACTGTAATCTAGTCTAATATCACCTAACCCCCAATCTTCCTGCAGATCTTAATGACTGTCTACCATGTCCTAATGGACAGTCATCCGAGAAGGGTTGGGACCATTGTAAACCAATAGTGAGGACCTATTTGAGGTGGAGAGATCCTCATCCCATTGCCCTTGTGGCGTCGGCAGCCTTTGGCGAATTGCTGCTGCTGGTCATCTTCATCATCTTTTTGGTGTACAGAAACTCACCGCCCATGAAGCGAGCCGAGGTGAGAATGTCCTGCGTGATGATGAGTGGCCTAGCCGTGAGCTTTGCCAGCGTCATATGCTTCATGGACAAGCCCGATGTCCACCTGTGCCGGGCTCGGCAGATCATGTATGCCATGGGCTTCACCCTTTGTGTCTCCTGCATCCTAGTCAAGGCTTACCGTACATTCCTGGCCTTCCTGCCCTTTGGTCAGCTGAGACACAGGCGACTAAATAAACTCTATAGGCCACCTATAATCATCAGCGTCGTGACTGCTATCCAGGGAGTCATCTGCATCCTCTGGCTGGTCCTTGATAGTCCTGACGTTGTTTACCACACTCCAAGACCACATAGCCTTGAGATAATTATCAAGTGTCACGAAGGCCCTAAATTCATAGGTTTCGGTATCATGTTGAGCTACATAGCCCTGCTTGCTTTGGTTGGCTTCCTCCTGGCTTTCAAGGGCAGGAAGGTTCCCCAGGAGTTCAGTGAGACCGGCTACATCATCTTCAGCATGCTGATGTACCTGTTTGTGTGGGTGTGCTTCATCCCCATCTATATCATCTATGTAGAGGCTTCTATTGTGCAGGCCTCAGCCATTCTAGTGTCCAACTATGGCGTCATCTTCTGTCATTTCTTACCCAGGTGCTTCGAGGCACTATTAATTCCAAAAGGTGACACACTGGAGAGGATTCTGGGGAGGTGGCGAACTGTCACTGCCAGTCCTTCAGTTCCCATTCCAAACTTTGGAATGGGAACTGAAGGACTGGCAAACGCAGATTTACATAGAGATCCAGGGAACACAAATGCAGGCCCACCAAAAGACTCACAGGGGACTCCAAGCCCTTATGGATCAATAGATGGATCTGGCTATTACTCTGCTTCAGTAAGTTCAGAGATGCTAGTTAATGCTAGCCCTACAAGTCCTGTAGTTTCCATTCCAAACCCAGATTTTGAAAGAGACCCAGAGAACCCAAACACAGGCTTAGAGACTCCAATCCCTTCTCCATCAACAGAGCGATCTGGTAATCACTCTGCTTCAGTGAGATTCAAGACACTAGGAGATGCAACCCTTGTTGCTAGGTTAGAGGTTTCCACAGGCACACAAGTGAGGAAGAGAATTAGGAGTATATCCTGCTGAGAATTTATTATTGGCATGTATATAATTATTTGGCATTCATGATTGCTTTTTTGTAATTAAATAATCATTGCTGATGTTATACTCAAATGTTAAAAGGAATTGTAGATGAATACAGTATCTGGTTCACTAAAAGCCATTGCAGACCATCACAGCATATTCACTGCAGATGAGATTTTTTGTTGCCCTTTTGCCCCTCAAAAAGAGGACTGTCCCAGGACCCAGCTAATGTCACTGTTCTCTCCTCTGACTCCTGTCAATACAGCTTTTACACTCCAGTGTCTTTTGTTGCCATTCAGAATTCTTACAATCACCCCCTCCTCCCACATCTTCATATTAATCCAGTGACTCTGTATTCATTATATTATTCTCTCGGGAATTATGTTTTTTGTAAATACCAATACATTATTGATTATGTGACATAATCTGCCTTTTATGTATTTAATTCACAGGTTCTTATAGGCTACTATGTATTATGAAACATTATACATTGTTTCCATGGACATACAATCATATAAACCCTGGTAAATGAAGAGGGTTTAAGTGGTTAACATACTGTAGCATGCATTCATCACATTTACACATCTATCATCGCGCACATTCCTCGGTTGTCCGGCCACATTCAACCGCAGGTGCACTCCAGTCAAGACGAAGCACACTGTAACGGCCATTCCAAAAAATGTACTGTAGATTCAATCAGCCCCCACAAGGCGGTGCACCTAAAGAACCATTATTTATTTATTTTGGAAGTGTTGCTGGCATTCCATTTCCTCTGCTACAGTGTACAGAGTGACACATAATTTGGTTGGTTTGTGCTGGCTAATGTGCATGTAAACTGTAATTGTAACATGATTGAACATTGGTATACTGTTTAACCACAAACAAGGTTCTTTCAAGGCACACCAAGGTTCTTTCAAGGCACACCAAGTACAGTACAAGTAGTTAAGTACATATCAAATGCATGGAACAAACACACAGGCCTAGTAAACAATATGCATCAGAAATGTCAGTTTAAAACATAATGACTGAATACAGTATGTTTAACAGATATAATTTAAATAAACACATTTTTGCTATTACTTGTCTCACGAGTCATGAGTACTTTAGTGATGAACTGGCATGCACGTGTGGGAGAATGTGATGAAATGTGATAAATGTAAATGTATGTGCATCAATGGTTTGCTCTCAGGTATGAATCATTATAATACTGGATACATACTGTTGTGGACTACATTGTTTTGAAACATTCCATATCTTGCTGAGGCCCTATAGTTTGTCGACATACAGTAGCTATTATATAATGGGCAGGCCAAAGTGGGAAAACAGTTGGTACTGTACGTGTAGATTACCATGTACTTTTTTTCATTCATTATTGTGAGAAATCCACAATAGTCAATTTAAAAACAGGGCTTTAAAAATGTTTGTTCAGGCAACACAAACATTAAAGTTGTATATAGGAGGGTCTAGCACCCCTCAAACTACTTTGATGTGAAGTGTGAGGCCTCATACAACTACTGAATGCATGTTCTGTGTTCTGTCTGTTTGATGGCGGCTCAATGTTTTTCCAATGGGAGTCTGTTCTTCATCACCTTTATCAAAGCTGTTAAGGCTAGCAAGTGATGGACTCTCTGTCACAGAGCTGGTCCCCCTCGGTTTGACCCAGTCCATCTCGGTTGTTCCGAATGAACGCTTAGCTCTGCCAAATAAATGCTGCAAAATCACCTACTGAGTGGCAAAACGGCCTTAATTGACATTCCATTATGCCCATCAGATTACATTAAACAAAGTTAAATGATGTTAATCTCACATACACCTTGACACTCGATTTGGTACTCACTTTATGCATGCGAGCACACCCTCTGTCTGCCGTTTCCCACATTACCATTGCTTATGTCATGTTGAACAAAATGTATTCTGGTTCTCTGTGGAATAGCTGTATCTAGTGTCCTGAATGTATGACTGACTCTCAGGTTAATCTTAAGGGTGAACGGGAAACAGTCATGCTTTAGATCAACCAGTCTAAAATAGCTCAGAGGTGCATCTCGTCAAATGATTGCAATCTGTTACACTTACAGTATGTATGAGTATCTGTGGCCTGACAGACAGGAACATCAGGAAGTGACAGCCGTGGGAACTAGGGGTAAAATAGGCCTATTTTACAAATACATCATTGTAAAAACAAAAAAAACAAAAAAATAGAAATATATTTTCTTTTTGTTTTTATTATCACAATTCAGCGTCTGCCAAATGTTTCCTGTTTAGTGTTTACTTTATGCACGGTGCGTACAAGCTATTGTGTGAGAAGAATTGTTGCATGGCACAGAAACTTTTTTGGTGGACTCAAAGAAAGCACAGACGCAACTAGAATTGATATGTCACACCTGAATGTGTAAACAGAGCCTCAGCCAGAGTCTATTGAGTTGTTGACATAAGGGAATTAATTAATTTCCCCAGTGCAAGAGCACATTTGAATAGTGTAAGATAATATCTAATTTATTTGATTAAAATATCTATTGTACTGGAATGTGTATACCTGGCTATTGGGTTGTGTAAATGTTGGGTTGTGGAAATTGTTCTTACCACCCTGTGGGGACTGCGCTGTAAAGCTGTGTCTAACAAGATATTTTGCGTTGTGCCAAACTGCATGTTCCAATGAACTGCTATGCCAACTGCTGATGAATCCACACAGGCTGCCCTGCATGGACACAATCATAGCTGCGGTGTCACATTAAGCTCAGCTTGACACCGCAGCATTGATTGCATAATGACAGGCCAATGTGCCCGCCAAGTGCCAATTTGACCACCTACAAGGGTTGTGCAAGGACCCGCTGTGATTGGCCAGTAGCTACTTTGAGTCGGGGCAAGCGCTCTCGCCAGAACATGATTTATTATTCTGTCTATTGGGTTGCAACTTGAACGGCGGGCGTCCTGGATTGTTGTTAAAAAGCTAAAGCAGTCTATTGTTAGTAAAATAACTCTGTAGTAGTATGTTTTATGTGCAGCTAGGCCTCCCGCCCCCTGACCAAAAGTTGACCTCCTGACCAAAAGTTGACCCCCTTGGTTAAAAGTAGTTCCCGTGGCTATGATAGAGGTACGACTATACAATAAAGCAAGCACAAAAAGTCCTAAGGGCTGGTTTCCATTGTGGTCTTATGTATTCAATTCATATGCAAATGTTAAGGGTGAGAAATGCCACCTCCTAAATACAATAACAGGCTTTAAAAAGAGCCTTGAAGAAACATTGTTTTCAACGCTCAAAATGCTGCTCTCACTATTCTCCAGCATGGTCACACTGCTGATGAGCAGCGTGTTGCGATGCGTGGGCAGCTGTGATGTTGGAATGGATACTTGTGGAGCTCATTTACCAGGAGACGTAATGATCGGGGTGTTGATGCCATGCCACACAAACGTAGAGTCTCTTCATAATCGAACACGGCCTGACAGATTGATCTGTACAAGGTAAGGGAAAGTAATGTTATTATAATGTATTAATTACATGTTAAGAATGTTTGTACCAGATTGTTACTGTATAGTGCAGTGGTCATCAAACATTTTCATGTCAAGCCGTGCAAATGGATTTGGGCATGGACTCCCACCTGAAAAGATTTTGTACCCGGGGCTCCAAGAATGTAGGCATATTACGTTATTTTTTCATATCTTGAGTTAAAATAGGGCAGCAGTTAACTGATTTTTATGCTGTATCAATGGGAACCCATCGTATAATATTCGGGAAAACAGCGACACCGCTGTTATTCCTCAATGTGACGTTGGCGTAGGCAACAGTCTGTCTTGAGAGACTAATGCTGTATTGACTAATTTCACTGCGTTCCCCCTGGAACCCCCTCACCCACTGCTGTTGTAGTGAATTATAACTATAATTCCAATATACTGCAATTATCCTAGAGGATTTTATATTATGGATTTGGTCGATAAATGAATAATGGATACGAAATGAATGCTAATTTTCTCACTGATTTCAATTCATCTTTTCCCAGTTTTGATTTGGTGCCATTTGTAAGATCCTTGGCTATCATTCACACCATAGAAGAGATCAACGCATCTGATTTCCTACCGGGTGTGCGCCTTGGATATTTGATGTGTGACACTTGTTCCGATGCTACCAAAGCGTTGAGAAATGTGGAGCATATGTTGGCAGTCAATGGCTCTTTGAACATTCAGTGCGACTACACCGAGTTCAGGCCACCAGTGAAGGTCATCATAGGAGCACGGTACTCTGAAGTGTCCATTGCTGTAGCTAAGCTACTCGGAGCGTACATGATCCCTCAAGTAAGTTAATGGACGCAAATGCAATTCAATCATTATGTTAGGAGAAGCCTGGCCTGATGCTGTAGTTTGGACATTTAGGGGGGCTAAGCCCTCAGAGTAGTTTAACTTGTTGTTAGTCTACATGGGTGATAGGGATGCTAGAAAGGGGAAAATATTTTGGGGAGCAAATCAACCAAGGTGGTCATTTGTCAATACATATGCTGTCTGTGAGCACACTATTATACTATTTGCAAGCTTGTATATTACCTGCTTCTCTCTCTCTCTCTCTCTCTCTCTCTCTCTCTCTCTCTCTCTCTCTCTCTCTCTCTCTGAGGGTGTGTCAGTAAATGGGCATCATTTACTAAGCTTGCGTCCATATGTACTAATTCCCTATCTAGAAATAATGCTTTATGTAGATACAGTAGGAGGGTGTAGACTAGAGAAACAGGAAGCTGAGAGAATATGTGTGAGGCATTGGATTCCATCTTGGATCATCATGACTTACAAGGAGCATGTTGATCAATGTTGTTGATCAATGATGTTGATAATTTTTCAGAGAAATTTCATTCAATGTTCTTTTGTCATCTGATTTTATTAGTTAAGCTGCTCCTCATCGTCACCTGCACTGAGCGATAAGTTGCGCTACCCAAGTTTCTTGCGCACCATCCCCAGCGATGTGCACCAAACCAAAGCGATTGCCAAACTCATGGCTCGTTTCAAGTGGAACTGGGTAGGGGTTGTGTATGGAGACGATGACTA
>OOFJ01141258.1:4018-15441 GCA_900323375.1 Benthosema glaciale
GTATGTCCGTCCGTACCAGCACGAAAATCTGAAACACTACAACTCTGTAATTTCTTGACCGTTTCGGACACGGCCTGGCACGCTGGAACCGAGCTTGCTGGAACCCCCAGGAAACGGGTCTGGAACCTCTGGATATCCCAGGGACCCCCCGGGGACCCCCCAGGAACACCTAAAGTACCTACAGTGGCCAATAGAGTACAGCACAGACTAAAGTGGCACAGAGTACACTACAGTACAAGCCCTGGCCATGTTCCTGGGGTATGGGGGACCCCCATACGGTAACTCTGTCATTTCTCCATTGTTTTGCACGTGGGTCGGCACGCCCGAACCGGGCCAGTCCCCCCACCACCCCCCGGGGACCCCCACATGGTAACTCTGTCATTTATCCATGGTTTCGGACACGGGGGGCTTGCCAGAACCGGGCTGCTCCCCTGGGCGTGTTTCTGGGGGGCTGGATGTTGCAGGGACACCCCGGGGACCCGATGGTTCAGTTGCACAGCTCACTTCACACAGGTGTGATTTTTTTCAGGATTTCCTGTTTTTGGCTTTACAGAAGTGATTATTTGACATTTGTACGTATCTAATTGTTTTGATGAAATGAACATGGTGGACCCTATTGTAAACAAGTAGAAATACTTTATGGTGTCGTCCACTCACAACATTAACATTACAATATTGTATTGAGGTGTGCCTGAAAAGTACTGTATTATATTGAGCTGTGCTTGGAATGTACTGTAATTCTCCAATCTGTTAATACAATTTTCAATCAATCAATCAATCAATCTGTTACAATTATGTATTAAGTTCCAAAAAAATTAAGAAAGAAAGAAGAAAGAAACGTTTTGTTTGGTTTCCATACTATTTGATTTATAAGAAAAAAATAAAAAGAAAGAAACATGTATTGTACGTATATACATCGCTGTTGTTTCCCTCTCCTGAAAAAAAAAAAGAAACGTGTATGTACGTAGTGTAACATTTCAAGTCCATTTAATCCATACGTCAGAAATTACATAAGTGTCAGTCAGCGTAAAAATAATGTTCCACCTCATGACCCCTCCATTGATGCCATATTGTCCAATCAGACGTGCTACATCTGACATTTAACCAATCGCGTGCTCCCGGGGGGCGGCACACAGGAAGTAAATGTCCTCTGCTTGCTTTGCTTCAGCTGTCAAACGGAGAAGCAGATCAGAAGAAGAGAGAAGAGAAGAACCCGTTGATCCGCGATAATAAAGCAGCATATTTATTTAATTTACGAGTCATATCATCATGTATGTATGAGAGCGACCTTTGTTGAAGAAAGCGAACCTTACGACTCTGTTACGAACATCTGCTGTTGGGAATAATTAAAGCCCGTGCATTGAAGTCTGCGTTGACAGCTATAGTTAGCTTAGCTACCACCAGGCTAATGTAAACTCTATGTTAGCTAACGTTATTATGCAGTGCTGCTGCTTTCACTGAAGATTGGATTACATTGAAGCATAAAGGACCGAAACCCGAAGATGACAGCGTGCCCTGCCAGGTAACTACCTGTTATATAATAACAGCATTCTAATTATACACACACTGCATTGGTGAAAGTTACCCTGTATGTTAGCTCCTTAAAAGGATCAAACTATCAGTTAAATGTTTACATTTGGACTTAATTTACCTGATACATTAAGTCCAAATGTAAACATTTAACTGATAGTTCCTTTTAAGGAGCTACCTGTATGTATTGACTTGACATCAACAACATGAATCAGTATTTGTTTAAAGTGCATTGAAGTTGTATTGTATGCTGGTTTTGCATTGTTGTTACCGTATAGTGGCCATTTAAAACCAGCACACAACTTACTACTACTACTGTCCGTAACCTCATAAAGTGCTCACTGCTCAGTCCCAGAATCAAAATAGACAGCCTGCACCCACGCAGGCTAGAGAGAGATGTGTTTGCTGTGTCCTTTGATATTATGAGAAGCCAACCATTTAACTTTATTCCCTTCCCTATAAGCATTGCCAGGCAATTCAGTAATAGTCAGACCACACACAGTAGAATAGGAAAGAGGAGATCTAAAAATGATGGGAAGAAAATATAACCTTGAACTAAATACAGAACCTATTGAGGTATAACACTATTATAGCAGAGTGATCATTATGCTGTGCAAACATTTTTAAGTTGAACAAATTCTTGAAACGGTAGTGTAACCATTAGGTGTGTTTATGAGTGTAACATTTCAAGTGCATTTAATTTAAACCTCAGACATGTTTCATTGTAATGCATAATTCAGACAGTCGCAGAGCGTGCCAAAATAGGCTATTGGTGTTTTAATAGAGACCCAAGTTGACACTGACAGAAGTAGATTAAATAGGTTACGTTTGTTTTCAGATCACAAGTCCAGCAGTGAGCGTGTTTGATAAAACTAGGACATATTATAATGCAGTATCACAGCACATGCTTATATTTCTACCATAATAGGAATTTAATTTGCAGCTTTTACATTTATAATTAAATAAAAAGATTGCCTGCGTGCATATAGTTACCTGCCTCACATTCTGTGATAGAGTTTCACAGCCAGGCTGCAGTGCTTAGCCCACTGTTGGAGCCCATTGTTGTCACATGACATTTTGATTTAATTGAACTGACTTCCCATTGGAGTTGAAATGCTACTAGTGTTCTAGTGTTCTTTGTTCCAGCTCCACACATACAACTCTTCACTTTTGTGCGAACTAAGTGAGAGAAAAGTCACATGTCACATGATCCTTTGTGGCGATATGTTTCTGTTTCATGTATTGTGTAACTCGTCCTCTTTGTAAATTCCCAGAGTAATGATATCACACTGTTACACTTCACTGTTTTCAGTCGTTAGGAATGCAAGTGTGCGGAATCTGCAAAAGCATACCATCATGTGATGTGACTGTTTCATGGAATATGCCCATCTAAAGTGCTGTCAGATTATAGTCCCCCCCTCCTCCTCCTCCTCTATGAATACCCTTGGCACACTAGTGTCACTAGTCACTTATAAGTCAGTAAACGGTTTGAGGATAACAGAAATAGAATAGAGCTTTTACACAATATTGAATCGGGCATGGGCAAGAAGAAGCAGGTTTTATTTTCGAATTTGTTATTTTTATATCATTTTATATCAACTAAATCTATTAGTCTGATCTGATTAACGCATATTCTCCACTTTGTCTAACAGCGTAACAGAAAAATGTCAAAAGCAAAAGTAGCAGATCTACAAGCTCACATCGATTTGCAACGCGTTGTGTGCTTGTAGATTGACTATTTACACTTTTTTACGTGGAGAAATAACAAAACAAAAAACATCGTGTACTACTACAACCTAGCCACAGCCATGTAAAACACTATAGTGCCCAACGTCCTTGCATAGACACCGACATTGCTGGGAGTCCTGATGACCTATCTATGCTACTACTATGACACACTGCACGTACCTGCTTGCGACCTGAAAACAATTATGTCACCCCTAGGCCTGTTAAAATGATTACATAATCATCTAATTGCAATTATTTAAGATAATCACAATTATTCTTGCATAATCGTCAATCGTTTCCATGTTAAAAATATGTCGAAGCCTAAAAGGCAAACAGAAATCACAATTAATTGTGTGACAATTAATCGTCAACATAAATTTGTAATCGTGAGTCGTGACAGCCCTACCTGTCTGTGACCTGATAATGTGTTACTCTCGACTCCCCCTTCAACTCAGCTGTTCAGTGCAATGAAGACTGCATCCTCTAAGCTCTAAGAGCAAAGGAGCCATCATGAATTCCATCTCTCCCAGCGCGGCTCAGTACGTGGGGGGAGTGGTGATGCAGGATGAGCTGCTGGAGACCAGGAGGCACCAGAACCCGGAGCGGCAGGGCAGACTTGGTCTGTTTGGACTCGGTCAAGGCCAGAGTCCAGACGCCAACAACAGAGATGCAGCCGGGGAGCCGGACGAGGTGGACAAGCTGAAAGCCAAGCTGATGTCGGCGTGGAACAATGTCAAATATGGTTAGTTGTTGTTGTGTAAATGCTGATGTTTTCCATTCATGTATGTCTGTGTGACAAATATTTTGCCTTTTGTAAAAATACCTTTCAAAACATAGCAACTACATTAAAGAAAGAAAAGCATGCATTTTCCACTTACAATCAGTATTGATTTACAACAAGTATTGCTTAAGTCAGTTTCCCTGCTTGCCATCTTGTGGGATGTTTCTCTCCAACTTCTCTTTGCCCTGCTTCTTCTCTCTCTCTTCCTCTTAGGCTGGTTGGTCAAGACTAAGACCTCCTTCAATAAGACTTCTCCTTCTCTCTCTCTTCCTCTTAGGCTGGTCGGTCAAGACTAAGACCTCCTTCAATAAGACTTCTTCTCTCTCTCTCTTCCTCTTAGGCTGGTCGGTCAAGACTAAGACCTCCTTCAATAAGACTTCTTCTCTCTCTCTCTTCCTCTTAGGCTGGTCGGTCAAGACTAAGACCTCCTTCAATAAGACTTCTCCAGTCTCAATATTGGGACACACCTATCTGCTGAACTGTGAAGGTAAGACGGACACAGGTGTTGATAGATATGGAGCTCATGTTGACATGTTTGACTTGCTCTACTTTACATTTCTTTTTTCTTCTCTTAATTAATTCCTTTGTCTCTTTCTCTCTCTCTCTCTCTCAGATGAGGTGGAGCGTTTCCGTCTGGCATTCGTCTCCAGGTTGTGGATGACTTACAGGAGAGAGTTTCCTCTGCTGGAGGGTTCCACCCTGACCACAGACTGTGGCTGGGGCTGCATGCTACGCAGCGGGCAGATGCTGCTGGCACAGGGCCTGCTGGTCCATTTCATGCCCACAGGTTTGTCTCTCTCTACCATTACACTCACAGTTTGTGAAACCGAAAATCTGGTAGGGCAAGTACTAAAAACAATAGTGCTGCACGAGTGGAATGTCATTACTATATTATTAGTAATTGTTTTGTTGCTTCATTGGCACACTCATTAAAACAAATCACTGTGTGCAAACCTCACCCATCCGTCCACTCGCCCACATCACCTAATGCAAACAAATCATTAAAGTGACAAAACATTACCATGAATACCGGTAATGGTCTCGAGACTTGATTGATTGAAAATTTTCATCTAAATTTTTATTAACAGCTTGGAGAATTACAGTACATTTCAGGTACAATTGCAGTACATTTCAAGTACAACTCAATACAAGACTGAACACTGTGAGTGGGACGACACTATAAAGCATTTCTACTTGTTTACAATAGGGCCCACCAGACTGATACGCAACAAGCTAAAGCTGACCTCATTGTACCTTTTCTTGTCTGACTCGTTCTTTCATTCTCTTGTCCCTCGGTCTGTCCCTTGTTGTTCTGCTGCCGCAGGCCTGCCCGCTGTTTGTCTATTGTTTCTCAGGATAGTTGACCCTGCTTCTTTCTACTCTTTTTGCTGCTCTAGATTCTGTTTTACACTTCCTCAAGCTGCTGCCATTTTTCTACTTCTTATACTTTTTCCTTACTTTTTCCGTTCTTTCTCTTGTTTACTTATTTTTTTCTTTCTCTCTCTTCCTGTCTCCTTCTTTTTTCTTGTCTACTTTATGTCTGCCTTTGATGGCTGTTGTTACTTACAAATACTGTTTGAATAGACCTTGCAGTAAGCCCCTCCCCACACTTCTATGGTCCAATCACAGCTAAGCATAACATGTGATGGACAAGCCTCTCCACCAATACTTTTCCTATATGATAAAACATTGTTTTAAAAAATAAATGTCACACACATATCTTTCCAGTGCATATGGCATTCCTTGTTGACAGATTTGGAAGAGACTTTGAACGTCTGGTCCCAAAAATGAACCAGTATTTAATGGGTAATGTCCATGATATTTACATTGGAAGGAATGAGCCCGGCTGGAAAGTGTCCTACCCATGGTAGGACACTGGGGAGAGGGCGGGGCTTACTGCAAGGTCTATTATGCAGTTTGCCCGCTTGCTTAATGTCAGCCATGTTTAATTTTTTTCCCCAATGTTCTCCAGATTGGGCTTGGCCAGACGCTCAGCACCTGGCCGATGTGGACTTTGAGGTGTTTCGGCCACGCTCCCCAGCCCGTGCCGGGGGGGTTCCTATACCGTCCTTTGGCTCCCCTCGAGGTCCCAGCAACCCCCAGAGGTCCCTGCCAGGCGAGCAAGCGCCCAACTCTACCCAAAAGAAGAGGCCAGAGTCCGCGAGGGACAGGCAGGCGGAGCCCATCCACCGCAGGCTGGTGACCTGGTTTGGGGACCAGCCGCCCGCGCCCTTTGGGGTTCACCAGCTGGTGGAGCTTGGCAAGAGTTCGGGAAAGAAGGCAGGAGACTGGTACGGCCCATCTGTAGTAGCACATATACTAAGGTAAGCACTGATGCGTTACTAGATTCTGGAAATGGTTTACAAATCATTTACACTGTGATGGTAACCATTAAAGGGGGTTAAAAATAGATGAAACGCACACCTACATTATATTGATGACGTGCCGGAGTCTGATTTACCTCCCTCTCTCTCTGTGTCTCTTCAGTGTCGATTCTATATTTCTTATGGTATCTAGAGGTTATAATCTGTAGTTCCTAATGTCATAATTTCAAACATGCTCAGTCTGGTAAAATCATATCCTTATTTATTACATGTAAATTTAGAGATAATAATGATAATTTAAAAAATCACACCCGTGTGAAGTGAGGGGCACTCTTATCATCTTACAACATCATTTACAACATAATGTTTGTGTTAGCGACGGGTGATAATGTTTGTTTTAGCAACAAAACAAACATTAATTTCTCTTCTTTGTCAATGGCGTTTTTAAAACAAACATCGTTGAAAAAACAAACATTAAACCTGTATATAGGAGTTTGTTTTAAAAACAAACATTAAACCTGTATATAGGAGTTTGTTTTAAAAACAAACATTATAAACTGTATGAAAATGAAGATATGGAAGCGTTGCCGGGATCAGTTAGTGGTTCTTTAGATGGGTGCTCTTTGGTGATACAGGTAGAATCACAGACAAAACCGGTTATTGTATTGATGTGCAAGGCAAATAAAGGACATACGCGTTTCGAAATGCGTAGGTCCTTTATTTGCCTTGCTCATCAATAACATAATATTAATTTTAACGGAAGACGGAGTGCCTTGGATTTATTTTTTCTTTACAAGTCTGCATCATACACCTTTGGAGTAAGCAGTATACAACTTGGAGAAAAATAACCTTTTATGATTATAAACTGTATATAGGAGTGCCCCACAAAAAATCAAACAAACTATATATATGTATGTATTGAAAAGGTTTCTGTGCCAAGAGGAGATGAAACTAGGACTAAAGAATGTAGAATACACAATGTTTACTGTCCTGGTCCTCTTATGTTTGTAGGAAAGCAGTGGCCAGAGCCTCGACGGATGTCCCCAACCTGGCTGTTTATGTGGCTCAGGATTGTACTGGTGAGTTTGACAACACACTGATCTTGATCATTCCCCCATTGTGTAATGTGTGTGTCAGTGAATTTGATATGATAGCATAGCATTGTATGTAGGAATATCAAACGTAATAATGAGTGTGTAATGTATAATTACGTGTAGCGCAATGTCGACGCTCGTGACTTCTGATGCGGATGTCAGTGGAGAGTTGGCAGCCTCTGAATTTGTGCCGCAGTATAAGTGTGTGTTCTGCGTGCGTCTCACATGATAAGTTACTCAGTAAGTCTCTGATTTCTGTCTTTGCCATGAAACAAGCAGCCCTTGGGGCATCCTCATTTTGTGTGTATGTGTGTGTGTGTGTGTGTGTGTGTGTGTGGTTGTGCACTCCAGTGTACAAAGAGGATGTGGTGCGCCTTTGTGACCTGTCTCTGAACCAGAATGTCCCTGAGCCGTCCGGTCAGTCTTGGAAGTCGGTCATTATCCTGGTGCCTGTGCGACTGGGCGGAGAAACACTCAACCCCTCCTACATCGAATGTGTCAAGGTCGGCGTGCCCTTTCACATACAGTACAGTTAGATAGTTTAGATTTTTTATTACAGTGTCCTACATCAAAAAGATGCCCAGCCCACACAGGCTTACAAGACACTCACAAAATGTACACACACAATGATACATACAATAAACAAAATACAGACAGTTACACTTATGGATACATCGTTCTCCAACATAACTGCCATGCCTTCTCTATGAATTTTCCTAAAACAAAGACTTCCTTGGTGAACAACCAACTTAGCATACAGCATTCAGACATCCAGAACAAATCTGGGTTCTTATCTTGATTTTTTTTCAAACAAGGATTTTCTTAGATCATGATACAGTACATATACACTCATTAATTTATTATCATGTTTATCTATGTATTGTGATATTTTGTTGTCTCCAGACCCAACATACCCAAATTAACCACTGCGCAAAATGAGTTTCCGAAAGGAAAGTTTGAAGTTGAAGTGAAGACACTTAATAATTGCAGCGCAATCGTCCCTCCAGACTTTGGGATAAGTGACCCGGCGTCGCCAGGCTAGCCAAATACAACACTTCAGTCCGTCCTAGACTGACCGGGACGTACTGTACTGGAACTAGCTAATTGCAGACATGCCAGTCTGCCGGTACAGGCTAACATCAAACTAATATGCATTCATGAATGTGACACTGTATCCCAAAACCCAAATTATTACAAGACTCGTAATGGCCGCACACATTCTTTTGCTCCTTTTTACAGAGTTTAAAGTGCTAGTAATAACACTCTGCTTGCACCAAGATGGATACAATTCTAATGCAGTCTTGAGATGACATAACCAGCCGGAAGACGGTATATATGATGTACAACTGCCGATCATATTCATGGCTGCAGATATGAATTAATCCGCACACATCGCTATTATCATTAGGACATTCCTCCTGGGCTGGCAGAGCGCACATTTCTAGTTAACATTTATTTATCTGATGATGGGTAATCTAAGATTGGATTACACTTCACTAGTAATCTAGTATTCCTCAATTCCACCTCTGAATGATAATCTGTATTATATTCCCCTCCAGAACCTCCTCAATTTGGAATGCTGTATTGGAATCATTGGAGGCAAACCCAAACATTCACTGTATTTCATTGGCTTTCAAGGTAAGTTGTTTTATTCTTTCTTACTCATTATTATTTATTAAAAATGAAGATGTTATCAGCACATAAGAGTCTCTATAGTACCGTAGTTAACTGACCACTTGAATAATTAAGGTTGACACTGTAGCTTATGTATTTTGAGCTTGTACAGTAGATTGTCTATATTTCTTTAATTGGGGATGGAATGGCTCCCTATCGCAGCCTAAACTTGACACCAGGGCTCAACCCATGCTTTGTTTAGTTTGTCCTGACCATTCCTACAGCCTCCAATGAAGCTTTCCACTCCTTGTCCAGAGTTGTAGAGGTTCTCTTTCTAATTCTTGGGAGCTAATTGTACCTCTGTCTTTCTGTTTGTTAACTATAGATGAGCAGCTACTCTATCTGGACCCTCACTACTGTCAGCCTGTGGTTGATGCTTCGCAAGTCAACTTTCCACTGGAGGTTAGTGTCTCTCTGTCTCTCTCTCTCTGTCTCTGTCATTGAGTTGATCTCCTCTTCTCTCTCCGGTGCTGTTGCTTCGCTCCACACATTGAAGTGTTGTTATCCTGGCATCCTTATTTTGGGCAGTCATGATATAGTATATAGCAGTCATTTTATAGTGTGAAATATTTCATTTTCAACAACTTTACAATGCATGCATTGTGATGTAGATCTTTTATTTTTGCTATATTTGATTGATTGATTTTTTTTAACAGTTTGCAGAATGGGTACATTTCAAACGAAAGCACAACTCGATATAAAAACTGTTACTGTGAACGACCATGATTAAGCATTACACTTGTTTACAACAGGGTCCGCCATTTTTAATTCATCAGAACCATTTCTGCTGCTGAAGTGGTTAAAGATTCTCTCTCTCTCTCTCTCTCTCTCTCTCTCTCTCTCTCTCTCTCTCTCTCTCCTCCCTAGTCATTCCACTGTAGCTCACCCAGAAAGATGCCCTTCTGTCGTATGGATCCAAGCTGCACCATTGGCTTCTATGCCAAGAGCCAGAAGGACTTTGAGTCTCTCTGCTCTGCTGTCAGTGTGGTGAGTGTTTAGTCTTCCAGTGACTCATAGAATGCTTAACCCACATTGTATTTGCATACCACTTTTGCATTTAATTAAATAGCTCCTCTTTACCTGCTTCAATCATATCAAGATTAGTTTTTAACAATCATCATTTTCACACATTTTGTTGCCACACATACATACACATTTAGTATAGATGATGAAATGAAAGAAGATTTTAAAAAATAAAAAATTGATAATCTATTAAGTAATAACAGTAACGTAAGAATCTTTATTATTTTGTATAGCGCCATTCGTAACAATGTTACTACTATGTCCTTACAAATAAAATGCAGTGAGATATTCTGGTGTCTGTGTATGTAAGCCAGTCCATGTACTGTACTATGAATACAGCTGTGCTTTGCCCATTGGTGAGAAACAATGTTTGAAATGCAACGGCTAAATGCATTTTCAGTATCTGTAACAGTCTGTGTGGCATAGAGACTAGACTGGATCCCAGCACTGCTTTTTCTGGCATAGGGAGTTGCCGGCACCGGGAGAAACTACACGCAACTGCGCAACATTATACTAATTAATTAGAGTGACTGAGAGAGAGAGAGTGTGGACGTACATGAGTGCGTGTCTGCGTCGATTTAATAAGGTCTAGGCGATCAGAAATCAGCAAAGAGTGAGTGATGCACAGCACAAGTCTATGCCAAAAATAGGTGCAGTCGGACCCAGACTTTTATTTTCCTCCCTGGAAATAAAAGTCTGGGTTTCCGAGGCTACAGTACATAGAGACTGACACGTCTCATTCCACTCCCACAGAAAAATAATAATAATAATAAATCCCATCCTGTCCCACTCCTGGTAGGATGACTCCCGCTCCCACAGATGAACTGTTCATCTGTGCTAGTATAATGAGGCTAATTGATGTCATCCTGCCAATCAGTCTAATTAATTGGACACATTCCATTGTAAAGTCACTCCAGAACACGGGCAGCGGGAAGGCTGCTGCACCAGACGCTCTCCCTGTGCAGCCGACACCAAGGCATCGCCTCCCTCACAATGAATATTGTTTAATCACTTACCTCATGTAGTCTGGGTTCGTACGCTCTAACCCACTTACCTCTCTGCTCGTGTCTTTTAGGAATGCTCGTTTTGGTCCTCTTACTAAAGCTAAGGACAGATTGTGTACAACTGTACATGGATCATATTGTAAGCAGTCTGACTCTGCATGCTACGACTACTAGTGCTGGGATTGAAACATGAATGACTCGGTCATAACTGCCAGGTGCGGCCTGGGCGGTTAGCTCAACCGTCTGGGCACCTAGGCTGCTAACC
>OOFJ01141262.1:0-10653 GCA_900323375.1 Benthosema glaciale
TAGGAGGGCTGTGGGCAGTTCAGAAACCGTCCTCCATGCGCATCATCGATGGGGAATACAATGCTAATAGAAACTGCAGGCTTTCTTTTCCTGAAAAGTTCCAATGCGAAAATGGAAGCCATCGTTCTCATGATAATAAAAATATTAAAAAAAATTCCAAAAAAAAAAGTAAACAAAAAAAATCTGTCTAACGATGATGCGCATGGAGGACAGTTTCTGAACTGCCCACAGCCCTCCTATGAGACACAGACCGAGTAGAAAAAAATAGTGCTGTTTTATCATGAACATTAGTTATATGAAGGTAGGTTGAAAAGTGGTGAAGTGGTCCTTTAACATATGCAGACTTCTCAATTGGATACAGAACATCCTTTGCAGCTTTCACTGGAAGGACTTTTGTTAAATCTGAATTATGGGTGTGGAGAGGACATTCATCAGTTTTAATTTTGAACCTCGAGTATATCTTGGCTACACTGAGGGAATTGAACAACATTCATTGGATTGCTTCTCATTATCAGGCTTTTTTCATTGCACGTTTGATTGTTTCAAATGTAATCAAGTCAAGTTCATGCCAGGTTTACCACAGATTCAAAAGGCATTTAATCTTCAAAGCTGTATCTAAGGTTACAAATCTACATTTTGTGCTCGGCCAAATGCCATAGATAAGCTCATCCTGGGTTTTACAGATTTGTAAGCCCATAAACAGTGGTCTGTCCCGACACAGGAGTATTTAAGCAGCTTTTAGACAATAGTCTTCTATGACTGGATTAGGGGACGGTTTTGGATTAGGATTTAATGTGTTGTAGCCTCAGCCATTGAGACAGACACTTGTTTGCTGTATTTAACTGGCAGATAAGCTACATGCGCCAAGACTTCCTTAATGGCGCCCAGCGGTTAAAAGGCTTGACCTTTTCGTATATCCCAATGCCATTGGGTTACAAATGCAACCTCAGCTAAATGAATCCTCACTCCCTGCTTTTCTGCTTATAGTTCATAAGCAGAAAATCCCCCTCTGTTGTGTGGATTGTCTTCCAATGTGGTATAATGGAGGTATTTTTACTCTGACAGATGTGTATCTAACAGAACATTAGTAGTTTAGTTATGGTGTGTAGGCTGTCACCAACTCACCATAGATCACAATAATGCAGCTGTTAGGTACAGTAAATGATGTATCATCTCAATGCTACCATCTGTCCTTTTAAAGTGGTTTGTCCACTTTTAACATGTTTGAAAATCAGTACGTAATAACTTAAAAATAGAGAGCATTTTGTACTAAATTATACTATCCCGTAGGCAAATCTCCTAAAATGGTTGGAAAGTGAAACGTCGGATGGCAGCCAGTGGCTCCAGAGGTTGAGTGGCCATCTTGAAATCGGATGGTTACCGGTTCGATCCCTGCATGGGTTCTCCTGGCTGTGTGTCAAAACTTGTCCTTGAGCACAATTACAACATTGAAAACTGAACTGCTCCCAATGAGAAAGTTGGTGCAAAGTACAGCTAGTCTGCCATCACATCAGTGTGTCCCACTCACTGTGAATGTGAAATAGGGCAGAACTGTTGATTATTTTCATAGAGATTATTCTATCGATTACTTTTTCGATGTATTTATTTGGGTTTTTTAATAATGTTTTTTATAACGAATTCAGGATCAATCTGTTTGTTTAAATCATTCACCCCTAATTAGAAATGCATTGTATAGTGCTTTGAAGTGGCAGATAGACTTGAAAGGTGCTTTTAAACGAAGCAGAATCCATTAAAATGTATAATCTAATTTTGAAATGAACACTTTAATTTGTTTTTACCGAATCCTATCTTGTGCCATTAACTGGACTCATTTGTTCTCCTCATGTTTGATTCATATCAGGTCGTCTCTTCTCTCACAGTAAACAAACACTTCATCACCCACTGTGATCTCTATCAACTTGCAATGAAGACATGAACCTCAATTTGCTGCAATCATAGGACAGTAAATCACTCTACTTTGCGCAGAGTGCATTCTGAACTTAATGCACACTGGGTGAGTAAATCTCTGGTGTGAAAACAATTTGTTATTTTACTATCGTGCTCTTAATAAATTCACCGGCTTCGTACACGGCTCTGTGATGGGCTTCTGCTGTCTGGTTGCATGCCTGCCTGAATATTGCAGAGGCAAAGGAAAATTGCGTCAAGTAAGTTGCTGTGTGTGTGTGCGTGCGTGCGTGCGTGCGTCTCAGACATGCTTTTATTTGTTGTCAGTAGTCAGTAGTAGTAGCCTGAAGCACTATTGCCTGGGTAAATACAGAATACTGTAGATATATTTAAACATAGCTCACTATATTATCCAGATTCCAGCGCAAATGGCTCAACTGTTGAATAAAGGAGAGGATGTTACACTGTTCATTATCAAGCTATTTTGTTAAATAAACATTTTACCTCTTATGTAAGTTATTTTATACCATTTTGGAACCGAAATAGGGAACCGTTAAGAACCGGAATCGATAAACAGAACCGGAACCGGTACCGGACTCACAAAAATCCTAACGATACCCATCCCTAATGACAGTGCAATCAATGGAAGGCACTGCAGCATGGCAGCAACAGCAGTAGTTTAATCCAATGGATGAATTTCTATCAGCTTCCAGTCATTATGTTTTCATTTCTTTTTCGATTGTCAGGATGTTGGTGAAATTGAAAATAAAAAGAAGGGAAACTGAAAATCATGACATTTGAGTAAGAATTTTATATTCAACATGCAATGTTATGTTTAAGATCCCAACTCTGTAACAAAATTGAAATGTGGTAATAGCGTTTGGAAAAATGGTAACCTCTTTTTGTCCCTCTACACCAAATCTCTTCCCTTAAAATAGTCAATCTACCATCTACTACAGTGTCAAGCTTGATACGTTTGAAGAATGCACCGTGAATCCTAGTTTCAGCTAGGCAGGACATATTAATTACAAAAGTGAAAGTCAAAGTAAGAAACTACATTTGATCCTGCATCATCAGCATTTGAAACAGCTCAGCATAACTAAATTGGGCTTATTGTCTTGCCTGTGGAAAAATGCCCCTTGAGAATGTCCAGACAGAGAGTTGGTTACGTCCAGTGGACAAGGTCAACAAGGTGACAAGTGACACAGACAGTTGTGTCAGCTGTCTCCATGCACTACAATGTGCTGACAGATCTGATCTGACAGATCAGAGTCACAAAGCTATTAGCCTATATTATTGACATATTCTCTACTCCCATTAGCTGCACTTAGTGTATATGCTCATTTCTACACGAGCCCAAAAGATATTGGAGCTCTAGTGCATGGAGGTGACGTAATGTAAGTAATTATAAACTAGTTACATACAGTAATACGTTTAAGCAAACACAATCACACAGTAATGGCCAGAGAATTGAGGCAGCCAGTTCTGTGCCAGGCCATGGGGCTGTACTGTGCCATAGATTAACATCAATCATCATCTGATAGTAAGAATCTGTCATCCAGAATTTTATTGTAATTAATTTGGGACTCAACCTGTTTCCTCAAAGGACATTAGATCCCACTCATCCTTCTCCTTAAATCTTTGTGAGTATAACGTCTTCTAAATCCCGCTACACCTTCAGAATAAATTCAAAAGTATTTTCATTAATGTCCGGGAGGAGAGATTTTCACGCTCTGTCCCTCCGTTACCCCAAGCAGCTTGCTGTAGAGTACAGTTTCCAAGTTTGTCCTATATGGCCCAAATAAATATCACTGGCTTTCTCCATTATCCTCAGGTGATCCTTCCACTTTCTCTTATTATGTGCCTTTATAGAAAAAGGCTGCTACACACCTCAACAGAGAGCAACATTTTTGGCAATGGAGATTGCTAGATGCTTCATATCACTGCCTTCCAATATAACATCTGTATCAGGGAATTTACATGAGACAAAATAGATCATTTACATTTGCCATACATTCAGGGGTCACCATGCCAGGTTGGGAATGTTGTGATGGACATTTTCCTCAACATTTATTCTTTTCCAGAACATTACAAAATTATCGGTCAATAATATTGCAACAAACATAATATGTTTGTAGGCCTAGCCCTGAATATGCAATATGAAGTGGACTTCAGGGCAGCATTGGTCCAAGTCTAATCCGTGTTTGGTATTTCAATAATTGGGTCTTATGAATATACTAGTCTGTGCTTTAACTGCACATTACATGAACAAAATAATTATAATAATTAAAATATTATAATGAAATAACATTAGATGGCAAATTCTTGCCATGGACACATGATGTGATACTACACAGTAAAGTGTCCATTTGTACACTCTCTCAGAGTTAAATAAACACTAAGGATCTTGGAACACAACACAAGTCCAAAAAGTCGTCAGGCAAAACATATCCTGAACGCAACTCAGCAATGCAAGCGTTTTACTGCAGTTACCACTTTAAAAGGCCTCTTCACACATGAGGGCCACTGCAATACCTCTGCTCTGTTGAACCCAACCACAAGTTGACCACGTACCTCTCTTGTTCCCGAACAAGCGACTGTCATGTAGCCTTGTGTTCATTCAACGTCCTTGAATTATCTGTGGCCTACTTCTGCTTCTTTAAATTCTTAATGGCCACTGGAGGCAGCATGATTTTCTTTTGGACCACTCACGCAGCTTAATGGCCTTAAAATAGACCCACAGTACTGTTGGTTTATTTATTTAACATCAGATCTTAACCTCAATGATTTGACTTGTCGTTGATTGCAGATATAATGTTAGTTAGATATATATGGTTAATAAATAAAATAAATATATAAAAAATAATGGTCTGAAAGGTTATTTCTGGAACCCAAAAACGGTTCTTCTAAATGGTGCATTTATATAATAGATATAAAGGCACTTTAACTAGATTGTGCATTACACACATATTCGCACACCTTTAACGGAACAAACCATGCAAGGCACCAACCTTCACATCGGGAGCAATTAGGGGTTCAGAGTCTTGCTCAAGGACACTTCGCCCCATCCGGTCACTCTACCCCTGAGCCAATGCCACCTCTATAATGGGATCACTCAGAAGGTCCAGTTTGGGTTGGTATTAGTACCTTTGTTCTGTCACATTGTAGAACTGTCTTCTGGGCTGTCTTTGCTACAATGTATGATGGTTCCTTGCTGCAACGCCTCTTGGGGCAGCACGTGCAGATGATGAATTCATCATTTCTTGTAATTAGGGGCTTAATTTGAACACCTTGCTCTTTTCAGCTCATTTTCAAAAGCTACTCTCCTGTCACTTGGCCCATAAAAGCCAGCAGGAATATGATCTGGGTCGCCTGGTTAAACAGTGAGTGCTGAGTCACGTGGACGTACTTAGCCATTAAGCGTTTAGCGCTGAATGGGGGGGCTAGACTCTTCTATCTTCATCTGTGATTTGTAATCTTCATCAATTCCTGATGAAGATCTGGTGATAAAACCATGATTGCAATATAAGATAAGACCTTTATTGATCCTGTGAGGGAAATGCAGTGGCCAATAGTATACACCCTGAACAGTGCTTGCATTATGCAGGACAAAATAAACAATAAGAATACATACAGATAACTATGTCAGATATCCTGTCATTACTGTTATGAGACTATTGAACGAGCAGAGTGACCATCGTGTGCCTCATTATTAATCTTTATGACGACCAACGTCCACAAAGCGGAGCATGTTACAAGTGTGTACACGTTATTTATACAGTATACTGTAATGAACTGTTACTTGTTCTGCACCAGGTCATTGAAGTGGATGTGTGCACTACAGTATGTTTATACTAGCATTCTTTTTGGTATCACCTCTGTCGAAGACTTGAATTATAGGGTAAGACAACTTTTGTAGAGGTTTGGGTTGTATAGTGACCTTGCCATGATGTAACTCCAGATGTGGACAAGAAATAAAAAAAAAATTGCTCATTGACTTACATTGTACGCTGAAACAGCTCTCAAAGTCACTCTTTTAGTAAGTAAACAAACAAAGTTGATTCAGACAATGTAGGCCAGGGCATCACCAAAACTCATGCTGTTTTCATTTTTTTTTTATTGTCGGAATCAACATTGTGTTTGTTTACGTACTAAAAGAGTGACTTTGAGAGCTGTTTCAGCATACGATGTAAGTGTAAGTCAATGAGGAGCATATTTTGAAATATCACTGGAGCAATTATTTTGATTTCTTGTCCACATTTGGAGTTACATACATCATGGCAAGGTAACTACACAACCCAACCTCAACCTCTACAAAAGTAGACTGGGCAGCATTGCCTTTCGGGTGTTATGAACCGGTCTGGAGCGGATGGTAAAATACGTCACGTTGTAGTCAATGCAGGCAGGAAACCACAAGGAGGAATCAGTATTGTGAATGGCGGAATTCTTATTCCACCTTGTGGTTTCCTGCCTACATTGACTACAATGTGACGTAGCGGATGGTAAAATTACCATCCGCTCCAGGCCGGATCATACAGTGATTTTGGAACACAGACCAGCTTTCCTGGTCTGAAAGCCTGGTGACGCGAGGTTACTACAAAAGTGGTCTTACCCAAGAGCTGATGTAGAAACTGCAGAGTACTGAGTGGTCAGAGAGCATAGCTTGGAGCAAGGAGATAAAGATAAAGAATGATAAAACTTTAACTAGCAAACTCGCCAACAGCAAACGGATGATAGACAAACCCTAGCCCCATCTGATGAACTCCCTGAATATTGTAGCCTACTTTGAAACTATGGCTGTCAATATGCAATGAATCCAGAAAAAGCAAATGGCATGACCTATATCTTGTCTCAAATGATGTCAGACACGGTTATTGCTGGACTGTATAAATATAGAATATAGATTAAATGGATATAGTTTCCGCTTTCCAGTCACCTTTGTTCTTTTAGCAGTCTGGAAACGCGTTGGATTGGATATTTTTATTTATATTTATATATATATTTTTTTAATTAATCGATGGCATGACCTATATCTTGTCTAAAATTATGTCAGACACGGTCATTGCTGGACTGTATAAATATAGAATATAGATTAAATGGATATAGTTTCCGCTTTCCAGTCACCTTTGTTCTTTTAGCAGTCTGGAAACGTGTTGTAGATTGGATATATTTATTTATATTTATATATATATTTTTTAATTAATCGATTATGGCAAGCATAAAATTGTTTTAAAAAGGTAATAAAAAATTGATCTAAGAGTCCCCACCAGTTGTTCGGGAGGCACTGCAGTAGAGGGGAGTTGAGTGCGTTGGATGCAGTGGAAAAGTGCAGCTGTGCTTATGAATCAGACGATTCAGATTGTACTCTAAAGACCTTTGGCAGCCAATATGGTATTGATTGTACCATTCCCTTGGAAAAATCTGGACATGTTGCATTCTTTATGTCCCTGTTCTCAGCAATGTCTTAATTCCTTTTAAATAACAACAGTTTAACAATCTGCACCAGTGCATGGCTTGGTTGAGTCAAATTCTATACAATCAATGCATGGCACAGTTATAGTAGGTTACGCAATCAGTCGTGCAGATTAACATCAGTTAAGATAAGACATTCTGTCATTCAGCATACATGTATAAAACTGGCTTTGGCTACTATTGCGTATATCCAGTAGAAATTGCAATACTTTTCCCCTTAATATTGAAGGCCAAGTGATACACAGAAGCATCTCTCTAATTCTGTTAATATTTAACAAAATGATTATGATGGAAATTGCGACTATATACACACACACACTAATATATCAATACATAATTCAAGCTTGCATTACAGCTGCAATGCTGGTGGTGAGTTTGATGTTGATTAATATAATCAGATACTTTTCTGTTTGGATGAATGTGCTGTCTATGGGAAGTTGCACCTACAGTAGGTGGTACCTTGCTGGCAAGATGGCTGCGGTCTGAATATCGTCAATTTACCAGCTTGGTTAGGTTGTTGCTCTCCACGCACCCTGGCTGACACGAGAGTGACGACACCCCTCGCTGCATGCCATGAGTGCAGTGCCATTCCAGGGTGCTGACTCAGGAGCCATCCTCCTCACTAATGATAGAATTGCAGAAAATGTTAATCTCGCCCATTTCTGGGCTCATTAAACCGTGTAATAGACGGGAGTTTAAAGAACTAATGTTAAGATGAATGGTGATGTGTCTCATCCACTTCTCTCTAAACTTTTGTCTCAGTAGCCGGCGCCGCCACTGGATTAATACAAATAAGCATTCCACAGGCCACACTTGTTTCTGTGATGAGCTGTTCTTGCTAACTTAAGTATACAAGCATAATTGTCAACTTGAACTGCATACAGTATAAGGTAGATACAGTGTGTGGGCTCCAAGGTAGATAGTGCTGAGTGGCAGAAATGCAAAGTGATTGCGTGCGTGCGTGCGTGCGTGCGTGCGTGCATGCGTGTGATGCGTGTGTGTGTGTGTGTGTGCATGCATGGGTGTTGGGTGTGTGTGCGTACGCATGAGCCTAGTTTGATCAAGGGCCTGCGTCTGCCAAGCCAAGGACAGCTCTGTGGGTGTGTGACACGCACCGGCCTGCCTGCTTTCTGCTTAGGTACATCATTTCAGAAAAAGCACTCCTCCGCTCATGGTTGAGTAGAACAATGTAAATGAACGCAACAAGAACAACAGACCACATGCCTCAGTTTCTGACAGTAGTGGAGGAGGGGGCGGGGCCTCACCGCACCGTTTTCACAACGATGGCTTTTCTCTCCAACTCCGTTGTACGAGTCAGAGATACAAAAGCACAAAATCGTATGTTACTGTAGCTGCAGAGTACACCATACAAAAACAATGTTTAGTTAACTCTGAGAGTATACAAATTTAACCAAATGGATGTGGTTACATTTGTATACTCTCAGTTTACATGGATAAATGAACACTGAGGATTTTACGATGTAATTTAGTTGCTGCGATACATTTGTGTCTGAGATACAGAACTTACTCAACGGTAGGAGCTGACACTACAGTTTCGTGACTCAGGAACCGTGACTGCCACCAGGGAAATGGGACTGGAACGCACAGCTGAGTGTCAGTGCCTCCTGGAACAGCAGGCGATGTCCTCGGTACTAGAACCTGCCAAGCACCATCACATGGCTGATGTTTATGACATCGCAAATCAGCCAGCCTCTACCCCTCTGAGAACAGGTGCCGTCCTGCTACACCACCGGTCCCCAAAGCTCCCCTCCAATAACCACCACGCCCAGACTTGTCCTTAGAATAATGACTGGAGTGGGGGAAGGATCACGTGACAAATATAGGGAACCAAAATAAACAGATCTGTTGTTGGGCGGCAGTTAATCAAAGCCTTTCATAAGTTGTAGGCAGCAGTGCCGATTTGACCCTCCGGCCGCACTCTCCCAGTCTGTGTCCTGAGCAAAATATATAAGCCCTAACATCTGAGCAGCCAAAGCAGTAAAAGCAATTATCCCTCCCACGGGGACCAGACAATCCCTACCCCCACCCCTCCATTCTCTAGGCTAGATATAACCATTAATAGAGAACTATGTTTGAAACTGGTGAAAAGGGCAAAACAAGCAGAACCGTCATTGAGGTCAGGATTGTAAATGGTAGCATAATAATGTTATTAATACTGCACAACACAACAATTTGCTTAATGGGTTGCCATTTGAAAATTGCAATTTATGATATTACACACCATTGTTTTGCAAGGAATGGCACACAGTAAAATCCTCAGTGTTAATATATCCATTTGTAATGTTGAGAAATTTGAAATTAAACCAAACGGATCCTTACGGGTTAATCAAACACTCAAGATTTGACATAGTCTGACAGTATCACAGAGTACAATGTTTCAATAAGGTTTTCTTACTGTATGTACATGTATAATTAATTTGTATAATGAATTTGTATAATTCATGTATTCTATACTACCTCAGACATCAGCAATAATAATAGTAAAATCACACCTGTGTGAACTGAGTGGTGCAACTCCGTGTGGGGGTCCTTGGAACTTCGAGATCCACAGGAACACCGAGGGTGCCGGCCCGGTTCCGGCGAGCCGCCCCGTGTACGTGTGTGTGTGTTAGGCTGCGCAACAGTGACACTTGGTGGTGAAAACCAACCAAACGCTATTTTCGTGCTTGAACGGACCCAGCCATGGACGGACGGACCCAGCCAACCAGGGACACACATTGCTAGGCAATGGAGTGGCTGCACCACTCAAAAACACTACTATACACAGAACAGAAACTAACTGGAGTGAGCCCGATGCATACACTGTAAATCGAGCATTAACACCCAAAAACATAATTCTTGATCAGGCCGTGTAAAGGTTTAATACCACTGTGGCAGAGAGTCTTCAACAGGGGACCACCACAAAACCACCAGGCAGCATTTATCACGCTAATGGAGTTGTCCTCGGCTCCAATTCCCTCCCCAGTGGATGTGGGGAGTTTGTTTTTACGACTGGTGCCAGCTATAACACTGCTGATATAACTGTATGTTTAGCACGAGTCACAGCTATAATTCTGCGCTATTTATGATAGGGTTCCTCATGTTAATGTTGAAGCCCTCCGACAGACTGATATTTAAATCTGATTTAACCCATTCAATCTGTGAAAGTATCTTTGTCATGTTAGATTTTAGCTATAGCATATTGGTTATCAAAGTAGGGTCCGGGGGGGGGGGGGGGGGGGGGGGGGGGGGGGGGGGGGGGGGTGGGGGGAGAGG
>OOFJ01141273.1:0-14080 GCA_900323375.1 Benthosema glaciale
CGCTCTCACACACACCCACACACACCCACACACACACACACACCCACACACACACACACACACACACACACTGCACCACCTTTCCACCACTACCTACCACCCGTAACCTCTCCGCCATCTGCCTCTCCCGTGCAGGCTGTCTCCAGAGGAGAGAGCACAGGTCTCAGCGCAGCTGGAGGAGCTCACAGCCACCTACAGCCAGCTCTGTGACAGCTCCACTCAACAGCTACAGCAGATGGAGCAGCAACTGGCCAAGGAGGAGGAGAGAAAGGTAGAACAGGCCGAGGGAGGGATGGATGGGCTGGGAGGTGATGGAGGGTGTAAAGCTGTATGTTCGGTTGGTTGGGCGGGCTGCAGAGTGGTTGATTACAGGATGCCCTTGTTTTTTTTTATACCCAAAACAAAACCAACATTATTTTCAACTGAAAATAGGTTGGTTTTGTTTTGGTCATTCAAAGAAGTGAAATATTACTTTTAAGACCCCAGTAAAATGGCAGACAGTTTAGCACTGTCTGCAGCTGACCCATAATGATGTCATTGGAAGGACACGCAGGAAGAAAGGGATGTTTAATGACTGATGCTTGTTTTGCTGGCGTCAGGTTGAGGAACTGCCCCTTAAGCAGAGATGTGTGTGCGCCACTTTATTAGATGATGTTGCTTTGACGCGCTCGCGAGCTACGCGCGTGTTAATGAGTGTGTTTAATGTACCGCATGCTTCGTGTTGCCTGACAGTGTGTGCATTCATTTTTTATTTCTTGGTCATACATAACCACACCATTCCTAAATTCTGACTCATGTACTTGGTTTGGTTTGACTAAACTTCACAAGATCTTATTCAGACAGTAGCAGCATTCATATCAACTGGAAATTTTACAATTTTCCGTGCCTCATCACTTCTCCCCCAGTGATTTTAGACCATACAAATGCAGCTTTCATCTTCCAGTTGGTATTGAACACCGTTATGATGCCCATGTTATAATATGTGAGCATGGAATAAGGAGCTGTACACTGTCTGAATTGGGCCTTAGCATGGAGCGATCTTTCACGTACTGTATACTGTAACATCATTCATCATCACCACCATCGTTCTCATGGCCATTGTCATCTTCGTCACCACCACATCATCGTCATCATCATCAAACACATGTGCTTAACTGCTAATATGGCTAATACTTGGCCTTCGAGGTGCAGCTGTAGTGTAGCGCTGCATAAGTCATGCTAGCAGTTGGCTAGAAACTATAGAACTCATTTTTGTAGTATTTCTTTTTAGAAGCACATTAATTTTTGGAGTTACGCCATTAATTTTTACCCTCATTTCTGTAGTCACCCATAGAACTCCATTATGCTAGTTCTAATTTTACGTTTATGTCATGTTTTTGTTAGATTAGACATTTTTTCTTTTAGTGGTGAGTTCTTAACATTATTAAAAAATATATATACATTTTGGTTATACACTCATACACATGTATATAGTTTAAAGTGTATAGAGCATATGCCATCATCAATCTTCTCAGGTGTTATCTTCTCAGGTGTTTGATTGATTGCACTATTATTATACCCCATTATTGATTCCTCCGTGAATTGTGTGTGGTTTTACAGTTATATTTCTTTGCTGTGAATATAAGCTCATAGGTTTCAAAACATTGTAACAAGTCACTTTGAATCCAGAATGTATGTGCACCAGAGGCCAGCTATGCAAACCCTCACTTCACCGTTTGAGCATGTTGTGTCCAGATCACAAGTGTGTGTGTGTGTATGAGACTGTATGTGTGTTTTTGTTTGTGCTGTCTAATGCATACTATTAATGTTTGAAATTTAAACCGCCATTCTGCTTGATTTTGAAAATCACTAACAGCTGCCAGAGGAGAATCGCGGACGAGCCAAGGAACAGAGCAGCCATATCTAAGACAGAATAGTAGTAAACGAACGTTCAAAAACTCTTCACTTTTATCCGTTGATTAAGTATTCCTAATGTATTCAAATTAGTTCTGAGTCAGAAAATTTCCTAGCAGATGTGTCAACAAGTAACCTCAGCCTCCTATTTAGACGTAATACTCCAAAGCCATCGTGAGTCATTCAAGTCGACTGAACAACAAGTCATTTTGAATCAAGTGCCCACCGGCCAGTTAGAGCAACAGCTAAGTCAGGGAAGTGTGGCACGCAGAATGCTAATAGCCAAGCTTCTCACCTGTCACGCCTCGCTCTGCCAAGCCCTGGGCTGGCCCGTTTAGTGTGTGGGTGCCACGGGACAAGCCCATACGGTAAGTGATGCAGGCTTTCTCTCTTACCGTTGCTTACAATCTTATACTGTAGTTGATTTCTCTCTAGTATGTTTTCTCTTTCCTTTTTTTTGTCTTTCAGTCTCCCTTGTGGAGCTTTCTGTTTTGTTTTGTTTTCCTCTGTCTTCTTTTCTTCTTAGCTTCTTGCATGCTTAGTGCTTTTTTAGAATATTGGTAAGTATTTCTGTGCTATCGTGAATACATTTAGAGCCCGCTCTAGATAATGTCCATAATGATATTGACTGCCAATATCTTTATGGCAACTTGGTGTGGGGTTTCTGAGTTCTCCCTTTCCTGTTTTATTTGAGGCTGTATATCAGAGAACTTTTGCATGATTTATATTTAATTCTGATCATGTAGAAAATTACAGTGCAGTCATGTTTTGTTAGTAGTAACCAGTACTAAGTGCAGAACATATTTTTATTCTTGCCAGTATGACTGTATTGATTGTTGTTTTTCTTTCTCTCTGTAGATTCAGACAGCCATTGCTGGAGTGATTGACCTGGGAACCGTGGAAACCTTCCCGGTGTTTCAAGCAGCACAACGAGGGCTTGTTGACCAGGACACCTGCCTCGTTCTATTGGAAGCTCAGGTTGCCATGGGAGGACTTCTTCAGCCTGACTCCCCTCTCAGCCTCTCTGTGGAGCAAGCTCTGGCTCGAGGCTTAATTGACACCCACACCAGCCTAGCGCTGACTGGGTTCGAAAGTGCCTTGCAACAGGTGGACGAGGCTGTGCCAACAGAGAGCCAGCAGCAGCGTTTCCTGCCGGTGGTTGCAGCTATGCAGGAGGGCCTTATCAGAGAAGTGGTGGGGCTCCGTATTCTAGAACTCCAGATGAACACTGGAGGTCTAAAAGATTCCAGAGGAGAGAGACTGAATCTAGAGACAGCAGAAGATATGGGCCTCCTGACTCCCAGAACGTTCACCAAGCTCCAGTCGTGGCTCCAGCGCCGGGAGCTCATCGACCCAAACACTGCAGAGAAGTTAAGCCTTTCTGAGCTTCACCAGCGTTGTGTCCTCAGTGAAGACTCTGGCCTTTATCTCCTCCCTGTCAAACAGCAGCCTGGAGGAACTGTGT
Source organism: Benthosema glaciale (assembly GCA_900323375.1). Taxonomy (NCBI): domain Eukaryota; kingdom Metazoa; phylum Chordata; class Actinopteri; order Myctophiformes; family Myctophidae; genus Benthosema; species Benthosema glaciale. The sequence continues at coordinate 3,359 of OOFJ01141273.1, forward strand.
CTCTCTCTTCTGGGAGAAAAGTCGGGATCTCCCGAGCTGTTCAAGAAGGCCTCATTGACCGCAAAGTTGCCATACGACTACTTGAAGCTCAGCTGTTTGCTGGAGGTATTGCTGACCCACGCTCCGGTCACCGTCTAACAATCCAAGAGGCTGTTCGCCATGGACTGATGGACCAAGATCTGGCTTGTACCATGTTGGCCCGACAGCTACAATCGGGAGGTATTCTGGACCCATTTACTGGAGAGCGTCTAGGGGTGGAAGAGGCCATACGCAGGGAGCTTTTGTCAGCTCATTTGGCTCTATTGGTCCTCGAGTCCCTCTGGAGCTTCATGGGAGTGCTCTGGCCAGAATCAGGAGAGCTCCTGCCCATTGCTGAGGCCCTACAAAAGGGAGTGATCTCTGGAGAACTGACAAGGAACACCCTGAGGCAGCGTCATGCCATCGGGGCGTTATACAATCCAGACGCCCTCCAGATGGTGTCCCTAAACCAGGCTGCAGAGGATGCTCTGGGACCAAATGTGGTAGAGGTCCTCAGAAAGATCCATATCCCTGATGTTCTTCCCAACATGAACCAAACGGGTACTCCATCTCTGAACCGCCTCAGCTGGGGTTCCACCAGCTCCTCTCCCCCTCCATCCTCCCCTTCTCCTGGGTCTGCACGAGCAGGGCCCTTCTCAGAGCCCACCACCATGGATGGCATGGATCCTAAAGATCAGGCAAACCACAAGTTGCTTTATCACTTGATGACCCACAGCTATGTCGATGTCCACTCTGGAAAAAGGCTTGTGCTTCTAGAGCCTGAGCTTGTGGAGCTGGTGAAAGCTACCGCATTAGTTTCTGGGGAAACCATAAAGGCTAATCAAGCTGCGGCAGGTCATGGTTTGGTCCCCGGTGGGCGCGATTTGTATTTGGCTGGTGAGGACCAGAGAGAGGAAATGGGGATAGAGGAAGAGACCTGTACAATACGCATGCCATGCCCAACTGATGCCTCCATCAATATTATTGATAAGACACAGTCAAGAGTGGATGTGGATGACAGACCTGATCAAATACTGCATCCCGGGTCAAAAGTGACTGAACTGAGTGAGTCTGCTAAAGCCAAAATGAGAGATGAAAAGGAAAAAATATCTTCTGTTGAAAGTTTCAAGGCCCCGGCTAGGGAGCTTAAAGATAAATTATTAAAAGATTCTAATGGAAAGAAGCTGGCAGCTACTGAACCAGCATTCAGTGATAGAGACAGTCAGAAGAATAGCTCACCATTTAAAAACCAAACCAATATCACTCAAGCTGTTATTGGAGAGACGGCAGAAATGTCCATAGTTGAGTCAACATCACTCACAACAGACAAAGACATTCTGCCAGAAATGTTTAGGCAGGAAGGACCTCCTACTGGTTCGCCTGTTACTGAAGTAGACCAAACTGGTGATCCAACTCATTCTAAAAATGAGATGGCTATAAAATATACTTTGCCTATCTCAGAGGATGAACACAAAAATGTTATTAAAGAGGCTGCCACTCAAAATGCCAAATCCAAGATTAGTACCCCAGAGTTGGCAGCAGAGAAGTCTGAGGAGGATGCTGAGCTTGAGAGGTTAGCCACTGAACTCAAGCATGGAGGTCTGATGACAGAGGAAGGGGAAAGGCTTCTACCAGACGAGGCAGTGGCCCAGGGCCTTCTTCCTGGTCACACTGCAGTCAAATTGATGGCTGAGGCTGGTCTGTTTGGAGGTTTCATAGATGTCAGTACCAGTCAGTCCCTAAGTATGGAGGATGTAATGCAGGAGGGTCTCCTAGACGAAGACTTGATGTGGAGTGTGCTGAGGTCAGACAAAACACTAGCTGGCATTGTGGATGCTGAGAAAGGGAAGATCCGTGGGCTGAGGGAGGCAGCTGTGGATGGGTTGATCGACCGCAACACAGCTGCTCGACTTCTGGAAGCCCAGGTAGCTTCTGGGGGTATCGTTGACCTCTACAGAGATAAGAAAGTTTCAGTCACTCTAGCAGCTAACCTAGGTCTGATAGAGGAGGACCAGAGAGAGGAGTTGGTGGCACTAGAGAAGGCATACAAAGGAAAAAACAGAGATCCAGAAATGTCTCTTACTAAAGCAACATTACAGCTGCAAATGGATGGAGTTGTCGACCCTGAAACAAAGTCCCCGATTCCTCTGGAGCATGCCATTGTGAAGGGGTTGATTAGGCCAGACGAGGCATATCAAGCTTTGTCAAAGCAAGTGGCTGAGGGTGGAATAATACACCATGCATCAGGAGCACGGCTTTCCGTTTCTGATGCTGTAGAAAGAGGCCTAGTAGACCGCTCTATAGCCATTGGGCTGGAGGAGCTAGAGTGGGTGTACCAGGGGAAAGTTAGCCCATCATCCCACCCTGGTGCTGCCATTTTCCAGGCATCAACAGGGGCCATTGTGGACCCTGAGACTAGACACAAGCTGACTCTAAATGAGGCACTTTCTAAGGGTCTGCTGGATGAAGACATTGCTAAAGAGGCCATGGCTTCTCCTGGTGTAACACGAGGTGTACTTGACCCCCAAACTGCCAGAATCTTGCCCTATTCAGACCTTGTTAACAAGGGCAAGATAGACATAGAGACAGGAAAACGTTTCCTTGAAGTGAAGCCATTCAGGGGCATTCAGGATTGCCAATCAGGAGACAGTTTGACCCTTCCTCAGGCTATTGCATGCAATCAAGTTGACCCAGTTCCAGCTCTGAGGTTGCTCCAAAGCCAGGCAGACAGTGGAGGTATCATCGATATCACTAGTGGAGAAAGACTCCCTCTACCTGAGGCGTCTAAGAGAGGACTAGTTGCAGAAGACATGGTCAGGGACATAGCCACTGAGCAGATGTTAAAAGGAGGCTTAGTTGACCCTGCCACTGGTCAGCGGGTCTCTAGTCTCAAGAGTGCCATTGCTGCAGGACTTATATCCAGTGACATGGCTGGTAAGATCCTGGTAAACGATATGGAACATGAATATGAGGATAGTTTTTCACCGGTTTCATCATCAACAGGCACGTACAGCCCTGCTCTTACATTGTCTGTGTCTAGCCCAGATAGCCATAAAAGGTGGTCAGTTGGAAGCACTGATCTGGCTTCACAATCTCCTCTCTCAGAGAGGTTGTCAGAAAAAGACTTGGAGACCACAGAGCATGCTGGGAAGACATTGCCATCTACTACATCAACGCAGTCACAGTTTTATGATGCAATAATGGAAGAAGAGGTAGTTGTTGAGCAAGAGTCAGTGGGAGAAAGGGCAGTGACTGAAACAGATCTTTCCATTGATGTGTTGTCTCAGTTTGCTAGCAGTGTAGAAAAAAGGATACAGCAGGCAATTAAAGAAATTAAACCTAAAAAAGATGCCTCTAAATCTGAGGCTTCCAAACAAGGGCCCAGTAAGATACTGCAAACAACTGAGAGTGATGCTGATTCTACATTGTCGCCAATAGATTCCACTCAGTCTCATGCTGTTAGTATTGACAAAGGTTCACAGCACAAAGTCAGACAAGAGACTAATGTTATTCAGCCGAGTGACCAGCCTGCCAAGATACCCAAAAAGGATCATAGATCAGTAAATGAGAGGGTCACAGCAGTGCATCATGTTGATGTTATTGATAGACAACCGACAGATTCTACAGAAGTAGATTTAAGGGATGGTAGGCAAAAGGAAGACGTAGTGGAAGTGTCTACACTGAAACTGAGTGAAGAGGGTGAAAAGGGTGAAATGATAGAGAAAGCTGAGGTGGATAAAGAACGTAATGACATAATGACTGGAGCGAGAGATAGTACTGATGTTGAACATTCAGACCAGGCAACGTCTTCTCTGTCTAAGGAGGCCGAGAGCAAGAGCAAGAAAAAAAGAAAGAATAAGAAGAAAGGGAAAATTCAAGCTGACAGTGAAACACACGCTGCAGAAGCAGAGCATTCTTCAGAAAATGAGATGGTATGCATTGCGACTGATGTCCAGGCTAAAGTTGCTTACTTGGCAAAAGATACTGTTAAATCACAACAGAAAGATAAGGAAGCATCCACAGAAGCGGTTTTGTCTGCACCTTTAAGGCTTCCCAATGGAAAACGGGCTCAGGTTATAAATGATAGGTCCAAATCTGAAGATGATCAGGTTTCTCAAGGATCTGTTGAACTGAGCAAGCCTGCTGTTGAAGCAGATGCTATGATATCAACATTGTCAAAAGTCCATAGAGACGGTGAAAAGATGGACAAAAAAGAAAGCGGGCAACAGAGAGAGGAGACTGCTCTCGCAGTCAAACAAAAAGAGCGAGAGCCTTTTGTCATTAACCAAAACGAACAGGAGAAAAAGATACAGGAGCTAAAGAAAGAGAAAGAGGGTGAATTAAGTCAGAAGAAATCCACCCTGCCAGACGATGAGAAAGCAGCCTTGATTCTCAAAGCGAAAGAAAGTATTTTGAAGAAGGTGTTTGAGAAAGGAGTAAGTGAGAAGCAGACTGCAGAGGAGCTGGAGGCTCTACGCAAGGATGTGGGGAAGAAGGACAGTCGGGCTCCACCGGTTGAAAGTCTTTCCACTGACATCGAAATTGTGGAAACGTCTCCAGCCAAGGATGACAGTGTAAAGCCCCCAGATACCATACCAGCACAGACAGAGGCAGGTTGGAGTAGAGGGAAAGGGAAGAAGATTATGGAGGCGGGTGTCAACAAAGATGTGAGCTCCTCTGTCGAGAAGGGTGTTGGTGTAGATGCCAGAATTTCAGAACCCTTCTCAAAGGATATTGAAAAGAAGAAAGTTAGTGGAAGGGAAGGCAAAGATGAAACGGCATTGAGCATCAAGGAAGATTTGACTAAAGAGAAACCTTCTGTCAAGGACAGTCTTAACATGGCTACCAGACTACCGCAACCTTCACTGAAAGACAGCGAGGAGGTTATCAGAGGAACAGAGTTAAAGCTAACTGTCAAGGAGGATGTGCGCTGTAAGGTACCTTCTGTCACAGAGGGTTTGAGAGTAGATACCAAGCCATCTGAAGCTTCAGCAAAAGAGAAGGAGGAGAAGATAATTTGTGGAATGGAAGATAACCTGACATTTATTGACAAGGCAGATATAACTGTGGAGGAACCTTCTGCCAAAGACAGTGTGAGCATGGTCACCAGACTACCTGAACCTTCACTGAAAGAGAGAGATGTTGTCAGAGGAAATGAGTTAAAGCTGAGGAATGAGGAAAGTGATGAGGTACCTTCTGTCACAGAGAGTGTGAGAGTAGATGCCCGGCCAACTGAAGCTTTATCCAAAGACAAAGAGGAGACAGTGAATAGTGAAGAAAAACAAGGGACAGTTCCACTAGACCAGCCCAAAGATGCAAAGCGAAATAAGAAAAACAAAAAGTCAAAGATTCCGAGAGTGACAGATGCGACAAGTCCACCTGTGACGGTGGAGAAGCAACCTGTTAATGAGCAAGCACAGGCCTCGGTTGCACCAACAACAGTGACAAAAACAACCTCTGACAAAACAAATGACGGCAGTTTGGTCTCCAGTGATGAACAGAGCACTGCCCAGGACATTGACAGTACATCAGGCAGTGATGTCACTGCTCCTCCAAGTGATGGTCAGGCAAACAAAATGGCCACGTCCACAGTAAGTTACATAGAATCTAATGCCAGTCAACAGAAACTGTTCTCTTCTACGCAATTAGAGGAGGAACCCCAGACTGGCATTGAGGAAGTGATGGTGGTGGATGTCAAGTCTGTGAGGAAACAACCCGAGAAGGAGCCAAAGGTACATACTAAGGATGATAAACACCTGGGAGTTGGAACCCCTGAGGTGTGTTTGCCATCAGAAATGGACTGGTCCCTGTCATTGATTCCTCTGGCCTTCAGGAGGCCCCACCTTCCAAACCACAGACCCAACCTACAGAGCCATCTGTGCCTCCCAGCATACAGCCTGATAAAATGGCTGTTAAAGGAAAAAAGAAGAAAAAGCAGAAGCAGCCACAGCAGGTGGAAGGCTCTGCTCTCTCTGAACCCAAATCATTGGAAGGACTTGCAAAACAGCAGGATCCAGAGTCAGCACCTCGGCTTTCCGAAACGGTTCCAGTGGACTCCGATTCTGCTGAGATCACTGAATCAGATGCAACCACTGAGAGCTGGGGAGAGGAGGAAGGGGATGGTGGACAAATGGAAGAGACTGGCAGAAGAAAAGGGCAGAGTATAGCAAAGACTGGCAAGGTACACGCTTTTTTTTATTAATCATTTCATTTCCATATACTTTTTGATGCATTCTGTATTTTGAATTATAATTCCTGTTATCTTATCTTGTCCAACTTATTGTCTTTGTATTTCCTTTGTCTTTAGTCATCATTGATGCGTCAGGAATGCCTCGAACATGACCAGAGAATTGTGGCCCTTGTCTCTATGGTGAGGCACATTGAGGTCCGCCTCAAACAGCAGCAACAGCAGTCCATTGGTCGCAGCCTCATTGCCCTTGATGACACCATCAAACAAACTGAGGTACTGTAAAGTGACAATGCTAATTTGAAGGAAGTTTGAACCTTGGGAATCTCACCATAAAAATACCGCTTGATATACTTTGTTGCACAGAGTCGCATGCTGAAGTTGTGCAACACCTGTGAGCAATGTTATGTATAAATCACTATTTACCTCATGCTTCGAGACTACTCTTCAGACATGTGATGAGACAATTCATGTATCATCTACATTTAACAGACCAGTTATACATTTAGCAATAGCATTGAGTTGTTACAGTTATGTACACCAATTATTGTACATTGTACATTAGATATTGCACACATAGAGTAACATGATTGCGTTTTACCAGCTTTAGCTACATTTCTCTTCTCCCACCCTTTTTTCAGGCTTTGGATTTGGAACTACGTGACCTCGAACCTGAGGTCACCAAGGAAGTGAAGGCTGCTAGGAGGCTTACAGATCCTTGCCCTAAAGACGTGCCCCCTCAGCTCCTATTGGCCCTGGAAAAAGATGGGCAGGGCTTAGATAGAGGCTACGAGGCTGCTAGATCTGCCTCCGAGAGTCTTCTGCAAGGCCTACGAGGCCATAGAGACTCTTACAAGGTAATGTGACAGTCAGAAAAAAATGTGAGCAATACTGTGAGTGGGTGGGAGCATGGGGGTCTACAAGAGCTGGTGTCGGAGTGTGAATACAGCCTCTTGAACGTGGAGCAGGATTTCTCCGCTCATGTGGGGAACAATATATCCTAGTAGTCACCTCTGTGGCATAGAATTGCTGGTACAAATGTGTCCTCTTTAATACAGGGCAGTGGGTTGTTATTAGACACATTTTATTTTCTCTCTCTTGTCAGGAGGCAGTAACAACTGAGCAGAAGTCCCTGGGAGGACGAGTGGAGAACCTGCTGTCCTGGCTGAGAGAGACAGAGGCACAGATGGATGGAGGGGTGATAGAGAAAGACCATAGTCTGGATCATCTCACACAACAACTCCAGCTCTGCAAGGTGCAAGATGAGCATTTAACATCATGGCACATTGTCATTGCACTCTAGATCAAACAATCACCGGAAATGCCTAAACAACAAACACAAATTCCTTCCTTGGCTCATTGCCGCACCTGCTTTTTATTCTCCCAAAGGAGTTCCAGTCATCTCTGGCAGCCCGCTCCAATGAGGTCAACAATGCGGTGTACGACATCCAGGTCTTCATCTCGGAGCGGGCCCAGGACCTGGTGCCTGAGCAGAGCAGGCACCTCCTGGGGCAGCTCCAGCAGCTCCAGAGGGCCTTCCACAGGGCCTCTGGTCAGGCCCAGGCCCGCGCCGAGGCCCTCTCCGCCCAGCTGGAGAGGGAGGAGGAGCTTCAGCGTAGGGATAGGCTGAAACAGGAGACAGAGGAGCAGCAAGAAAAGCAGAGGCAGAATGCCAGGGAGAGAGAGGTTTGGACAAACATGGTTAAAATTGAACGATCAAAGCCAGTCAGATTCTGACTGAATGGCATGCTGTGAATATAGCACTCACCAGCAGTACTGTCAACATAACCAGCATGTAACACACATGGTTTCTTTATTGGCCATGGAAGAGCTCATTTGGTGTGTCCTTACTGCTTTGAAGTATTACTAGCATAATGTTAAAATCACATCTAACTCTCATATAATTCACATAGAAGAGCAAAGGGTTTGCAAATGTGATGCAAACATACTAACCTCACAGTTTGAATGCTTTATTATTTCATATCATTATATTATCCAAACCATGCTGTCACCAAACCATTTGCACTAATTCACAGCAGATCACTGCTGCTCTTGCTACAAACATTTGGTTGGGAGCTCATTCAAATGTTATCAATTATTTACGCAGAAATTACCATTTTACCATAAAGGGCTTTAATATCCAAATAAATGATCAATCAGCCTGTGATTTTAAGTTACATGTCAATTGACCCCTTATCAAAAGACTTTACCATAATGGTAATATTATCATCACCATTACTGCTACTATTGTGCAGGCTTCTATGCAAATGAACCAATGTTTGCCTCTCTCTGCACGTATCGCTATATAACCTGTGTGTTATTAAACTGTCTGCCTTGCTCTTTCAGATTGCCACTTGAAGGAAATGCTTTCACCTGGATGGAAAACGGCTAGTGATTGTATAAGCAGAGAAGCCTCTCTCTCTCGCTAGAATGCGTTTATTTTTCTCCTCTGCTTTCCTGAAAATGGGAGTGAAGGAGAGAAATGGCAAATGAAAAGAACAACATTAGTTGGATGTGTCGTATATTTGTGTCTCTGCTGTATGCCTGTGTGTGTGTGTGCGTGTATTCAAGCGTGCGTGGGTGTGCGATCTCTGGACACAATTTGCTCAAAATGTGCACAACATTGGAAAAAAGGTTTAAGAACAAGTGTGCACTTAACTGAATTATACAAACCAAGAACTGCTTGTTTGGGGTTTCACCACATGTACCAATCAATCAAGGATACCATAAAAGAACACATGTTATTGAATATTGATAGATCTGTAGAGGTCGATAACCATGTATGCGTCAATATTGGCTCACACTTTCTTCCTCCCTGTATCTATTTTTTTTCCTGTTCTCTCTCTCTTTCTCCCTCTCTCTCTCTCTCTCTCTCTCTCTCTCTCTCTCTCTCTCTCTCTCTCTCTCTCTCTCTCTCTCCATCCTTTTGTTTCTCAGGTGGTCAAGCAACAAAAGGTAGAATGTTCGCAGAAACTGGAAGGCCTCACAATGTGGTTGGCCGGAGCCGCCAGCCTCCTGGCCAATCAGAAAGCCGGAACAGAGACGGGCGACGTGAGCACCCTGCAACAGAAGCAGAAGCAACTGAAGGTATGGAGCTTCATAATGTACTCTTTCCCTTTAATAACAATGTACAGGGAAGTAATGATTATTGTAACATACACAGATAAAATACAGGAAAATGTAAATAAAAAATACAACGTACAACGCAAATTATTGCTTTTCTGTATTTTTATATATCGAACATAATCCCCTAAACATTGTTCAGCTTCTCTATGTAATGGATAGTTTGTATTCATCCACTTGTCCTGTATGGATTGTTTTTCTTTGCATGTGCCTCACCTATCCTCTCCCTTTTTTAACCTCATGTTTGTGTCTCTCCTCTCTACAAGGAGTTGCAGAGGGACCTCCAGAGCAGAGCTGAGGGTGTGGCCGAGACCATCCGCTCTGTGGAGGACTTCCTGGCGGAGCACGGAGACAGCCTGAGCCCAGAGGAGAGGAACAACCTCCAAGGAACGCTAAGCCGGATGAAGGAGCAGTACGGCGCCCTGACAAACACGGCTAACACCTCCCTGTCGGATGTGGACACCGCTATCAGCACCACCATACAACAAAACACACAGAGGGTACGGCTGTGGAGCGGTTGCACATGTTAAGAACAGATTAGGACAAAGTACATAAAATTAGTGTACACAAAAAATCAATGGCTTGATTCTCTTCTCTTCTCTTCTCTTCTCTTCTCTTCTCTTCTCTTCTCTTCTCTTCTCTTCTCTTCTCTTCTCTTCTCTTCTCTTCTCTTCTCTTCTCTTCTCTTCTCTTCTCTTCTCTTCTCTTCTCTTCTCTCGCCTCGCCTCGCCTCGCCTCGCCTCTTGTCCCCTCTCCAGGCGAAGGCAGAAGAGCAGCTGCAGGAGACGCAGGGCCAGATAAACACTTTGCTGGAGGAGCTGTCCTCCCTCAGCCAACCTGGGGGAACAGGAACCAGGTCCAGCCTCATTGTTACTGATGCGCCATTGTCCTCCACGCAACCAGAGGGCAGTCTACAGTCACACACAGATATGCTGCAGGTAAGAAACTTGCAGTTGTAATTATTGTGGAATGTTGTTACTTGAATCTTTTTGCTTTCTTCTTTATAACTTAAAATGTATGGCTTTTTGTTTCAAATTGTATTGGAGAAGGGCTAATAAATAACCAAGTTATTCTTCGGGTTCACAGCTTTCCTTGTTTCTGACCCCTTCAGAATGGCGATTCTTTTTTCCCCCCCAGTAAATGCAGTTCAGAAGTGTCTTGGACTCTTATGTGTCTATTTGGTTACATTCGTACACTATTTTACTTAAATTAACAGATCATTTTACCATTGTAAGTGAGCAAAATAAACTGTTGTGTGCCTCCTCTTCTTCTCCCCCTGACCTCCGATATTTGGCTCTTGCGTGTCAGGCGGAGTTGCAGCAGCTCCAGTCCCAGCAGGCCCAGCTGCTGCAGGTGGCCCAGTCCACCCGCTCCCTGCTGGATCAGCCCGACTC
>OOFJ01141285.1:0-12287 GCA_900323375.1 Benthosema glaciale
CATGAGTAAAAAGAAAAAGCGCAGCACCAGGCGGCAGCGGGTCACGGGTAAGGCTGAAACAATGGGACATAACGGGCATAGATAAGGGGTCTCTTAAAGGCAATGGGATGTGGCACAGGGATTGGTTGAACTGCTGAAACGCCCAAACCACACCTATGCATAATGTAACGTGTCGCGGAGGTGTTTAAGGGATTTAGAATGGTCACCAAAATAACAATGTTAGCGGGGGCACGCCCGTTCCCTTAGGCTAGATGCCCTAATAGCGGTATTAGAAAGTTGCGACAAAATTCGAGCCCTAAGTGTCTTGCTCAAGGACACATCGACACTAACTCTGGGGGAGCCCGGGATCGAACCGGTTGCCATCCAGTCACTCTACCCCTGAGCCACCGCCGCCCCCTGTTATTAAAGATGCTGTACTGTAATTGATTATTTTTTTAATCTCTAATTCGGAGTGATCATTGCTCGTTCACTGAGGAAGATGAAAGTGGAAATGTTAAGCTGGTCAACAGATGATCTGGTCTGTGGTGCTCCTCCAGGGTTATTATGGGTCTGGGATAGTTACAGTGGGTGTTTGTTCAGTGACAGATGGGCCTCCTTATCTCTCCAACTTTTCATCCAATCAAACCAAATTCATCAGCCTTTTATCAGCTTAAATTCACCCTGGGCAAGACCTATGCTGGAGAAGCTATCGTCTGTTTGGGTGGAAGTTGCGGGACTTTGCCGGAAGTTACGCCCGAGGAAATGACGTTGATTCTTTACAAATCAGTTTACATTCTCTGCGAATGAAACAAGTGCTGTGATTGGTCAGGAAAATATCGTATCCGGGGGAAATACATCTGACGGATGTTCCGACGGACCCTTCCGCCGATAGCTTCTCTGCCTTACATTGCGACCAGGCTTTTCTCTTCGCAGATGAGTAAGCCTGGGAGCGAGGCTAGCTTCAATTTGAGCGCGTCGTGCCACGCTGCGGGCTTGTTCGTCTGCTATTTTTGAACATTTTTGAAAAATCTTGAAAGTGAGAGAAAAACTGTAGAATGGGCCTCGGGTCTTAATGGGGGCGAGTTGTTTGTGTTTTTTCAGACGGGTGAACTACGTGGTGACATGGCTGAGCATCGTAGGGCCAGTGGTGGGTCTGGACGTCCCTCTGAACTACTCACTGCAGTCACCTCCTCCACAGACCACGCCTCCTCCACAGACCACGCCTCCTCCACAGACCACGCCTCCTCCACAGACCACGCCCGGCTGACACCTGCAGGCAGGAGCATGTCCTACACGGGGAACAGAGTCCTATCGGACACGGGGAACAGAGTCCTGTCGGACACAGGGAACAGAAGGTAACGTGTACTGCACACCACTCGCTTGTCTTTACTGTGGCCGCGGCGCGCATCGAATGAAAGAATATCCCGAAGATCCGTTGTTTGAAAAAGAAAATGTCTCGAGGGACGGTCCTGTTGCGAAACCGACAAATCAAGATTTCTGTGTGGAGTGCATGAATCTTTTAAACTCAAAGTGAACTCGAACGTTAGTTTTTCTCGGGACGGTTTTGGACCAAAGAGAAGTCAAGAACACAGGGCGAACAAACACGTCCCTTTGGACGTCCTGGATACATTTGTTTATTTTGTTTTTCATGCTTTAAAATCCTTGTTCATTTCGACAGTTTCTGGTTTCGCTGATGAAACGGCTTGCATGGATTATGGACCTCCTGCATGACACAATATTTTATGAATATTGTCTACTGATGAAGTGTGTAATACCAAGTGTGACCAGTAGACGTCGCCTTCTCATTTGGAGCTTCATGCCTCACAATGAAATGTCTCATATTGATTGAGCAGCCATTCATCGCCACCACATATCCATCCTCTTATATCTATATGTCTATATATCTCTTTTGTGTCTGTTTTGTCTCAACCTCCTCCATGCCCTCCATAGCTCTTCCAGTGAGTTTCCAAATGTCTATTTTTATTATCAGTGGTCATTAAGTAGCAGTTGGTAGGAGTGTGGACGGTGGAGTTAAGGGACATGCTGATGAATTGACTGTGCCATCCTCGCTAGTCGGGGCTACTATTAATAGAGTGCTGCTGTTACGTATAGACACAGAATGAAGCAGGCACTTTGAAACCTTATCTCCCCTTTCCCACATGGTCACAACTCGTTTCCCTACGATTGAGCCTGTGGCCTTTCGTGGACGTTCACCTGAGGAAATGTGTTATTATAAAGCGTGTTTGTTCACGTCACACACTGTCAGAAGCAATTAAAAGGTAATCTTAACAATTTTAATAATTATTTTATACTTTAACTATTCTAAAAATAGCAGATATACAAGCACATAATCACTTTGTGCTGTGCTATAAGCTCGTAGATCTGCTATTTTAGAAAAATCGACAACATTTGTGCAAGTTTTTGAATATCAACATCTTTAAGTCTAATGTTTGCTTCTGGGGGTCCCTGAAACAACATATTTTAATGTGGGTCGGCAGCCAGATACATATAATTTTGGGGGTCCTTGACATGAAAAGGTTTGAGATTGAGAACCACTGACATAGAAACTTAACGTTTGTCCACATTTTTTTTTGGGGGGGGGGAATCGGCCTCAGTAAGGGTTAAGCTCTCCAAATCGTAAACGTAACCACACAAATCACGCCTGTGCACTGCTGTCCTGGTGTATTTACAGAGAAAGGAGGGTGGGGGCACGGTGGGAGGGTATAACTATGCTCACTTGTATTGTATTTTAAGGTCAGTCATAATGGTTATGTGATAGGTAAATATTGCATTTATACAGACAGACAGATCTTTTCTTTTCTTAGATTGTGGTCAACCATGAATTAATTACATAATTTATGTGAGACAGTCACATCCTCGCATCGCCTGTGACAGAGTTCTGAGCACAGGGAGATGAATGGGGTCAGAGCCAGTTCTCTTTACAGCTCAGAGAAACACAAGGTTCATATGGAGTTCCACATACAGTATACTGTGTATACCACGTCCATTCAATGCCACTTACTGCTTAGCATTATGTGCAGAAGATGCGGTGAATTGGCCTAACAACAATAAAGCACTCCAGCTTCCATATGTTTGATATCTAACCACATCTCCACCATGAAGGGGAAAAAAACACAGCACCCTACCCTATTTTACTTTTGTTTCTGTCTTTCTCTATCTCTTTCTACCTTTCTTGAAACTGCAATGATGCACGGAGCGTGTACGACAAACAATTTCTCCCACTTCTTTAAACCTGTTTTGTGACAATAAAGTTGTGTTGAGTTGAACGGAGGCCCTCTATCTATCTATCTATCTATCTATCTATCTATCTATCTATCTATCTATCTATCTATCTATCTATCTATCTATCTATCTATCTATCTATCTATCTATCTATCTATCGTTAACTGGTGCATTTATATAGTGCCTTACAGGTGCTTTACGATGTGCATTGCATTCACCCATTCACACACCGATGACGGAGCAAACCATGCCAAGGCACCAACCTGCTCACTGGGTTCAGTGTCTAGAGCACAAGGCCAGTTTGCTGATCTACCTCCTGAGCCACTGCTTAGAGCCCCTATCTCCTAGATATCATGGTCGCGTTCGCATAATAAACGCCACAAAGGAACTGTTGATTCAGCATCATGTTTACCCCCCTTGGAATGTGCTATAATAAAATTGCCAACCCAGTCATAAAGGCAATTGAACAATCGTTAAAAAAAAGAAGAAGAAATTGCTAGTTTTAAAAGCAATTACAGCACACAGATAGTACAGTAGCGTGTACAGTAAGCGGCAATCTCTAGAATGGAGCCAAGGTTCATCAGGTTCAGACCGAGCTGCAAAGACATTTGGTCACTGTGCCAAAGGCGACTTGTGGCATCATCTCATTATCGTATAATGATGTCATCTTGCTTGGAAACAAACTGGCTGGATATAAGAACTTATGGCTTTTCAATCCAACTTATTTGGGCATTGAGTGAAAGAGGAGTGGTCGATCAGCCCGTATTGACTAAGCTCTCTTCCTATGGCACCTCTGGGAATTTGCGAGAGGGGCCGAGGCACTTAGGATATTAAACTAGATGCCAACTTTAGGGCCAAGGCTTTTAAGTGATGCCATCAATTAAGCAGCATTGTGCGCATGGCACATGTCTGGCAGCAACGTCCGATGTTGGGGGCAAGCTAGGTAAGAAAAAGGCCACCCGTGCCAACCAGTGAGGTAATGCGTCTCACGCCGAAGCTCCACTGCAGCCGTCGGTTGCAGTCCGTCAGCATCGCGCCATCGTCAACGCAGGGAACGTTCCCTTTTTCAATCGATGAAGGCTGCTCCACTGCCGACGGTTGCGTTCGGACAGGCGCCTGGACGGAGTCGCCCGTTCGCCCTGGTAAAAGTTTTTGACGCCGTCCAAAAACGCGCCGCGATGCAACAACGCACTCAGTGGAGCCCCGGTCTAAAGTGCCACTGGTACCCAGGAACAAGACTACGAGTCTTCATAGCCCCGGTAGTAGGTAGTGAGGGATCCCCTAAAGGCAGTGCTTCCCCACAACCCCCCCTACAACCAACCAGTCTGAATTGATTTGAACCAACTGACATTGGCATCGTTGGAGCACTGCACACTTTCGCTGGCTGACATGTCGATCCTGACCGTAGCAGAAAAGGAAAAGTCTTGGGGTCAGTCAAATGGTTTCATGGCATCAATCCGTCCATTACCTTTTTGAGATATCTTTTGTGATAGAGTAACTAAGGAAATGTCATGTGATCGCCAAAATGAGTACACGTATGCAGTTCATCTCCCAGGGACCATGAAGGTGCATGATACATTCCACGGAAATGTAGCCTGTAGTTTTGGCCTGCATATCACGTATCGCACTGATTCCCAAACGTTTTAGCCTGTGACCCAAAAGACAAATTAGACATTCTCCCGGGACCCTAATGAGTGAAAATAGCAGATCTATAAGCTCACAACGCATCGCTTTGCGCCGCTTTGTGAGCTTGTAAATCGGCTATTTTCACTACTTCTTTTCTAATTTATGGAATTTCTTTTATTTATTCAAGAAATTAGTATTGATTCATAAAAAACCTTTTGGGAATGTTTTTTTTTAAACGTTTTGAAATAATAAACTAAATGTAGGAAACAAAAAAAAATAACGGAACCCATACAAATATCTGTGACCCACATTTGGGTCCCGACCCAGTGGTTGGGAACTAGTTCTGTATCGGAACCAAAGTCTTTAAAGGGCCGACAGACGGATAGATAGATGGACGGAGCAACAGCATCCCT
Source organism: Benthosema glaciale (assembly GCA_900323375.1). Taxonomy (NCBI): domain Eukaryota; kingdom Metazoa; phylum Chordata; class Actinopteri; order Myctophiformes; family Myctophidae; genus Benthosema; species Benthosema glaciale. The sequence continues at coordinate 5,262 of OOFJ01141285.1, forward strand.
GCTGATATATCGAGACTGAAGACCCAAAACAACCTCACTCTTTGTCTCGGCTGCGTTCACTGTGCTGTATTTGGCCAGTCAATACTTCATTGTTCCAACTTAAGCTGGCAGCATACCTCAAAAATAAGTCATTTTCTTCTGCCTGCCAACATGAACAAGTTCTCTGCGAGTCAAAATTGTTTTATACTCGATGTGGCTGAGTGTGAGATCCGTTTTGGCCCAGGCAGGGTATAGACCTGTAGTGTGGGAACGGTGATTATGGCTCCTGAAACGCATTGATCCTGTCTATGACTAGCCGATAACCGATACCCGATAATTCCGAAAACAAGCTTATTGAGTACCCGTTATCAATAAGCTTTGGGCTTATCAAGCCTGTTATCGAGCATACTGTAGCTTCCCATGACGTCATGTTTAAATAATTAAGACAAGAGGTGATCAAGAAATAAATCTAATAATCCATGCTGGCACAAACATGTCGGTCTAAAAGTGTATTGATACCTACCTGCCAACCAGCGCTGTCTATTAACCAGTTAACAGTTTCTTTAATATTACTTTATTGATAAAAAGGTCAATTGTCTTCCGTCTGTTAGAAAAGTACTGCATTTGAGTAAAATATACTGGTTTTGTTCAGAATTTATTGGCTTAGTTATCGCCTTTCCACAAAATATTAGGAAATGCTCGATAAGAACCCTGCTCGATAAGCCTGCTCGATGAGGTGATCGTTATCAATAATATCTATGACACTGGTTTTCAACCTTTTTTCATATCAAGGCACATTATTTATTCTGCATTTGAGCCACCACGGACCACCATTTGATGAGATTTAGCCTTGCAGACCCTTGTTAATCCTTGTTATGGCTTATGGTTAACATTGATCAAAATAACAATTCTTCTACATTCCCTAAATTGTGTAGACTTCTTGTAAATGTAGTAGGCTAATGCAGATGGTTAACAATAACTTCTCTCTTGAGAGTGTAAGATGAAACATAATTTTGGGCTCTCAAGAGTTAAAGATCTACAGTATGAGGGCCATTCTGTTACCAACTCTTTCATCATTTAGCTGGGGACCACCTGGAACCCTCCCAAGGACCAGTGTAAACCACTGCAATTTGAGGATTACCTGCTGCATATACATCATTTTATTTACAGTAAAACAACTGTGTGTGAGTGAGTGAGTGAGTGAGTGAGAGAGAGACAGACACGCGTGCACACACACGTATACACATGTATATATGTTTATTTTTCAAAGGTCCATCAGGTGAATGCATTTTGTTTTCATTAACTGAAAGCTTTCTCAGGCTGTGCTTTCATAAAAGCTTGTGGCATTCAAGGAATGGGGTAAGTTGTTCTCCTTCAGCAAGACAATGGAAAATCAATAGTCTTCAGATTCTGGCCAACTCCAGACATTCGGTCATCTTTTGGCCACCATCATCCAGCTAGTATACTGGGGCAGACCACAGCTAAAAAAATCATTGATTTATATCGGCACAGAAAAAAAAAGATCTTGCAAGTTTGTATCAACTGTTTTAATTAGTGAGTGTTTGGTCATAAATTAGGACCACAGAAGGCATCCTTCAGCCACTGCCTGTGAGAGAGTTCACATATAGTATTTAACTAATCTACTAAAGTAATATACTATGTTAAAGGGGAATTCCACCAATTTTCAACATTTTACTATATCATTAACACTTAGCACGCTACAACATGCCATAATCCGTGGCCACACAGGTTCATAACGGTTTATAGTTTTATATTAAAACACACAGCAGAAGGCAACAACATACCTATGTAGCGCTATAGAATTGATTTAATAGATGGCGCGGAAGCACCATATGACCAGCAGAGTCCGCCAGCGAGCAAAGTGTTAACATGGTGAATCACATCTTGATGGCATCAAGATGTGATTCACCAGTTATGATTTTTTTCAGGCCTCCAGTTCTAGGCAACACAGAATGTGTAGCTACATTAATGACATAGTAAAATGTTGAAAATGGGTGAAATTCCCCTTTAAGTAAGTATGTGAAATCTGGCAGTGTTCTAATGTACATTTAGTGCTTGCATGTAGCAGTGTTGATCTTGACAGCACATTTTGATTAGTTTAGTCAGTCTTTTGTATTAAATTGTTGTGTTGTGTTAGTCTAGTTTTAGACTAAATCAAAATATATTTTGACAAGCCTTGATGGTGTCGTATTGTCTGATTCTACACTTGGTTGCATGCCGAAAATAGCCGATCTACAAGCTCACAAAGCGTTGCCACCTTGTATCACCAGAGTTCAACTAAACATGAAATGACTTGTTGTTCTACTGGATCTCTTCTACACTAGTCCCCCCCTAACATTTTAGGTCTAGTTCATTTGTTGACAAAATTGTCAATATATTTACGATATACAGGTATCTATGATTTAGTCATAGTTCTAGTAATTTATTTAGTTTTTGTCAGTGAAAAAAGGTTAGTCGACAAACATTTTTTGGCATAGTCTATGAAATCAACACAGGCATGTAGATCTGCTATTTTTGTTGTGCGACACGTGCAACAAGATTCCCCAAACTTAAGTTTGAACTTCTTGAGCCCTGCACTGTAAAATTCTGAATATTAATTTAACTCGGAGTGTGTAACAAATGCAACCAAACGGTAATAAGGTATGGAACCTTGCGGGTGTATTTGATTCCATTTGTATACTCTCAAAGTTACATTAGCACTCAGGATTTCACTGTGTGCCTGAACCTAACAATGGCGCCACTAAAACAAAATATGATAAATAATACTGATAAAGAAAGAAAAACAGGTGCGCTTCCTCTGGAAACTGCCCAAGGGTTAAGGCAGTGGGTGCTCGGCTTTGAAACTTAACTCATAAACCAACTAAATGGAAAAAGCGGCACTCCAAAATAAAAGATGCAAGACTGGCTCAGATGCAATCTCTCATGTTTATTTGCAAACGCTGACGCGTTTCGGCACTAGCCTTCTTCAGAGCGGACTCAAAAGTCTTGCTCTGAAGAAGCTACGTACTACAGAAAGTCTGTGTCAGCTTTATGAGCACTGTATTGATAGTTGGTTTTATTGTTTAACTGAGGTGATTATGCGGGGGTTACCTACATCACAGTAAGGTGAGCGCTGAATATGGCTATCGTCTCCAGCCGGCTAATTGCCCGGCGGAACATCGGTGAGATGTGAGCTTATATGTATGAGTTTATACCGTCGACGTTACGAGGTACTTGAGATGACTGATAGATGCAGACGACATGTCTGAAGCGTCCTTGAGACGCCCCGGCAATCCCCGGCGATCATCACCGTCCATAAAGAGGAAATATGATTTCTAATACCACGTTGATGTATGGCTGTTCTGTAACTTGATCACAGTGCAAACCGGTTTTCGCACTTTGTTCACTTTTGAGAGGGATTCTTCGCCCCGGTTTTCTATTTATATATCAGAGCCCACTTCATGGCATTTTAATAACTGATCGTTAAATGGCTGATGATAAATGATCACCTCTATTTGGGAAGGTTTAAGTCGGGTCATGGCATTGCCCTCGTTCATGACAATGACAGGTGTCTTTGCTTTTGGAGGTGAGATGACAACTCTCTGACAGTCATCTCTGTCTCGCTCCTCCAACCAGTATATGGACAATTGAACAGTCCCTTGACTCCCTTGCCATGTTTACTATACATAATTTTGTACAGTATTCCAAATACCAAGTATACTGACCTGACGAAGATCCATTGAAACGTTGTCTTCCTTGCAATAAAGTATTCCTTTACCTCAAGAATAGTGTGCGGGCCCTGTACCTCCTTCCTAGTATTCCAAGTGCCACATACTGTAGGAAGAGACAAGAGAACTGTGTCTGCCTGTCTGTCTTATCCATCCACCCGTGTGCAGTGCACGTGATGTGGTGTGGTGTAACAAATCTCTTGTCATCTTAACTACTTAATGCAACCGATATACTAATTCAAATGAATAGAGTCAACTCGACATGAATTGGGCCACTCTATTGTTTTGAACGTGACTGGTTGCCGGTGGTGGTGTGATGGGTGGGGGTGGGATGGTTCTGTTGATTCAGGAGGTGACAAGGTTCAATCTATTTGTACGGAATGGTGGCTGGAGGAAAGATTAGCAAACTGAGAGAAATCTCATTAGAGAGCAGATTTGCCGCTAATTCCTGTACACATTTCCCATAAAATCCTCTTTTCGGCAGCCAGTCATCCACTGCTGCTGGGGACTCGTGTTGTTCCCCCACCACTAAAAGCCTGTTCAGATGATTCCACCCCCACTGAGGTGAGGTTTCCCAGTCGTAACAAGAGCTGCCGTAGATGTGCTGCTTTTGCTTCCAGCTTGAGAGCGCGCCCTCACTTTCATTGGAAGTATTCAACATTTTGGGGTGAGGAAGTAACGTTAATCGTACTCGCCTGTGCAGTAAAATCCCCCGTATTTAGTCTAGGAGGGGGTTATCATGCTGAAAATGATGAGCTATGTCAAAGAATTGTGTAAAGGCAAATATTTATTAACTAAATACCATTGTATTTTTGAATATGACCTATCACCCCCAGAAACCAAAAAAAGATACTGTACGCTTAACAAATGACAACAAAGATGGTTATTTTCCAGCACATTATGGTGAATATGCCAAAGCCATTTACCAAAAATGGGATTTTCAGCACATTCTTTCCAATAACAAAACACAGTTTAGAAGTATATTTCCGGGAGGTGCATGATAACGCTCTCCTCCCACTAGCCTAATTAGTTTTTATCAGTTTGTAACTCAGAGATTGGACAAATGTAACCTAATGGATCCTTACCACTGAAGAGTTTACTGTTTAGTGCCTCGGGTTAAACTGTTCTCTAATGGTCTTCAGCTTTCATTTTAAAACAACAGAGTTTGCAGCAGACCTGATTTTTTTCTGGCAATGGGAGTTTGTTCCAGATATGTGAAAACCGAACGCTGCTTCTCCACGTTTAGGTCAGACTCTGGGTTCAGAAACGGCCCCGGACGACCCGAGATGACTGCTTAAGTGCTTGATGGTTCAAGTTAATTCATTTATTTATTTATTTAAGATCCCATCATTTAAGTGTTTAATAAACTTGTACTGTGAATACAAATTTCAATCAATCCAACAGCAGTGTTCCGAATCAGCTGAATCAGCCTTATAGGGAGACCTCGCTGTAAACCATGCCATTACAGTATAGTAGTGGAGTCTAGTGTTGTGCATATCGATAAAATATCGATATATATCGATCAAAATCTGATTATCGTTATCGTATCGAAACCTTGTGAAAACATCGATATATTAATAATTATGAATTATATTAATAATTATGAATTATATTCATAATTCATAATTAATTATGAATTATTATTAATTATTAAATAAATATTATTAAAATAAAATAGTATTATTACATAGATGTTATTAATATCAATTATTATTCATTAATTAATAATTAATCAATAATATATTAATTATTATTATTAAAAAATATTAATTATTAAATTATCGATATCGATATCGAGATATTGACCAAAGAATTATCGTTTATCGTATCGAATTGAAAAAATGACATATCGCACAACACTAGTGGAGTCTACAGAAGATGAATGCTTGGGCGAGTTTTCCCCAATCCTGCATGAGAGACGAGTCCTTTAATCCTTGAAATATTCTTAAAGTGATTGTCGGCTGATTGTAATTGTCTTACAATGGCCATTGAAATTCAGGTCTGAGTTCATGACTATACCAAGATTTCTGGCTTGGGTTGTGGTTATAACGTCATTGAAGCGGTGTGCACAGACCTTTAATTGTTATTCCTTGGCTCTAAAGAACAATTACTTCAGTTTCGTCTTTGTTTAACTGAAGACAATTCTGGCACATCCTGTCATTGCTTGAAACGATTTTAAACCTTATGTGGTTATGTAGATGTGTATGTTAAAGCGATGTTGAAGCCATGATGACTCCAAAAATTGCTGACTATCTTAAGCGTTTTCTCCTGTGCTCTGTGATCGATGAACCAGGAGTATTCATTAAATTCTATTTTTCTCTAATTGTATAAGGAAACAGGTCTATAAAAACCCCACACTTTTCGGAGAAAAACATTGAAACAAAGCAGCTTCATAGGTCAACGGATAACATTTACGACTTTGTTCTCTGGAAACAGATCCATAGTATAAAATTCAAGTTTTTATTTCAGAACCGGTGCGAGGTGAAGTGAACTTAAATTAGCCTGCACTACACTGAACTCTTTGAAGATTGCTCCTGGATATGAACTGTCCACATAGTCATCAACCAAAGATCTCTCTTCATTCTTTACTTGGTGGAAAAATGTCCTCTGGTTTCCTTTCAAACAAACACAACTATCAGTAACAAAGGTAAGAGCTCGCTGCATGAATGACCACTGTGTTAAGGAGTTATTAAAGCAAATATCCACACATTCCACATCCAGTTAACTCGTGTTAAACACAGCACCGCTATTCTTCTTGAAAGACAAGACATCCTGCACACCATACGCTACTTGTGGGAGTTTATCGCAGCGTGATGTCGAACCAAGGCAGTCTCGGACCACTTTCTTCCCATCAATCAACTCAACACATCACAGCAATATGTTCCATGTCCATTTAACCCCGGGTGTACAGATGGGTTCCCAGCATGTCTGTGTTGAAATAATTCCACACCGTAAGAGTTGCGTTAACACTTCTGAAAGACAACATTGAGTCAACGTTTCCGCCACCACACACCCCTACCCTCGGTAAATAATGTGCGAATGAATTGTGATATTGTAGCATTTTTTGATTCTGTCCTCTTATGCATATTTCCTCTGGGTTTAATTGGGATGCATGTCACTCACACGCACAGTCTTTCTCTGTCTCTCATCATATTTGTGTGTGCAGTGTGAGTCAGGTGTTGTGATCAACCACTTATTGTCAAATAAACCTGACACCCTGGGTTAAAAAAAAATACAATACTAAAGTGTTTGTATGTCTCATTCATGTCTTTTGTGTGAATGCAGTTTTTAGGGGTTAGGCAAAGTGTCCTTGAGCAAC